>APFE030727718.1:109036-130717 GCA_000404065.3 Pinus taeda | reverse complement strand
TGGAAACCTCCTCTTCCAACTCAGCTGCTCTGAGTTCTTCCCGTCTCAACTGTACATCCATCATCTGCTCAAGCTTCCTCAGCTCCTCTGTTAACTGCATGCTTATCTGTAATTCTATTTTCTGCTGTAGCCTCTGCCACTTCACTCTCTTCCTCATCAGTAAACCATGTCTCTGGTCTTTCACATTTTCCTGGAACAACTCCATCAATAGCTCAATATGAACTGTTATCTCAGCTTTCTCTTTCTCATACTCTTCCTGAGTCAACTATTGTCTTATGCCATTTGTCTTGGCATATTTCTTCAATTTTCTACTGTGGCCTCTTTCTGAACCTCTGCTCTCTCCTTTATGACTTTCAGTATTCATCTCCTTCGCCATCAGTTCCTCACCTATGAGTTGCATGAAGCCTCTACCACAACAAACTCTCTTGCTGCCACTTACCTCACCAATCCTTCCCTCCAGATCTGGTCTTTTGGCAATCATTGGTCCCCTGCTGGAATTTCGAGCATCCTCTACTGCTCCTGTAGGCTTCTCTCATCTGCAACTTTATTCAAACTTTGCTGAATCTTTAAGTTCTGCCACATTCACTTAGAATCCCTTGCTGGTCTCCTTTATCACTGCATTCTAGCTGTGATCTACTTCTTCCCATTGAGATTTCTTCACTATGCCTGTAAATCAAATTATCCAAGCATAACCTTTAAACCAGAGATAAATAATACCTGTCAGCTCACCTTTCAAGATACTGTTGATCTTGTTTCACTTCCTCATCCGCACTGCATATCTGTGCTACAATATTCATCAGTTCCAAAATTGAACATTCATTCATCACATGCAATTAACTTGACTTAAAAAAAACTTGAATCTTTAAATAGAGCTATTCCTGCTCTGATATCACCTGATGCAAGTAGGGCTGCAATACCCAGGATCTTCTAATCACCACGCATATAAGAATGCATTTCCTCCATTTTCCCAATAAACTAAATCTGGCAATCTCAACTTTTCAAATCAAAAGCTCATAGGATTTAGAAATCTGAATCCATAATCAAATTCTTTCAACATTGAAACCCCATTAAATTACCTATGCTCCCATTACAACTCGCCTTTGAATCGAGTCACTTTATTCAGATTCAGACCTGCGCCTTCACACACCATCCATACAATTACTGCGCTATGCTATTTTCACTGTTCCAATTTACTCAATATGCCATCAATACAACAGGATTTTCATATGAACCGGTTGAATTTAAATAATCGTGCATTTTCTACTTACCGTTTACCACTTGCCCATTACCTCTCAATAACCATCAGGTTATTAAAAGCCCCTCAACGCTTACAGGCCCATGAGCGTGTATCCGTATTATTCCAACCTCAACAACAAGACCAAAGTGAGCTCCATCACAAAAGTGTATACTCACCTTATGAAATATAGTTCAACGCCAATTCAATTCTATTGTAATCGATCTCAATCGAATGGGGTTTTGATTCCATCTATAGGATCGATGCATACTTCAACGTGTTCAACAATCAATTCCTGATAATGATTGCGCCCTTCAAAATCCCTTTGAATTTTCTGTGTAGTGCCTAACACTAGAATTGGTATTGATTTTTGCAAATCGAACCAACCCAATTTAATTCAAATAAAAAAATGGTTCAATACAAGACTAACATGTCTATAATCTGAAACAAACATCGCTTGTATTTCTCATTTACAAGGATAAACCGTATTGACTTTATGGAACTCTTCTGACAAAACAAATACGCTGGTAATTATCAACCAGAATGTAATTCAAATGCTTCTCTACTGTTTATAGTTTAACAAAACATGCATCGATTCAGTCAAATTTAACAAAAGGAACCAGGTTCAATCTCTACAGACTTTTATGCAGAATTTAGTATGTCATGCCTTCATCCTCATGGTTCCAAAACCTCTTCATTCATCTGTTGTTCCAAACTTACCTCACAGTTCCATGTTTGATGTGCCTTCAATACTAAACGAATCATCAAATGCATTAAGACTGTTGCACAAATTTTACCAAGCCTTTGTGTTATTATCGTTAATATGATTCAACAAAACACACAAAAAATGATTATCCGCAGTTTTATATACAGAACTAGATCATCTGTTGTCACTTATAACAACTCAATCAGTGGTAATAATCAACCATATTCCAGCCATGAATAAAACCCATAATTGCACAAAATATTTCCTTTATTTCTCAAATTCACAGCAATAACCCACAAGGCCATATAGATGCACAAATTATATAATTCCACACTATTTTTAGTATTTTTCATAAAATATTTACAAGTAAAATACATTATAATTGACTACCATCCAACTTCCTCTATGAGGCTCAGCTACTGGTTTTGAACCATTAGCTCTACCTCCATCCAAACTCTCATTCCTCTCTCCCCTGAGAGCTTTAGCTGCCTCCTTATTTATAATTAAGGATATGCTTTACATAAATATTTAAACATAAAAGCTTTAAAGCTCTACATGCAATGCATTCACCTCACAAAAGCATCTTGAGGCTTTATTCCATCTTTTCTCTATCTTAAAATAGAAAAGCCTCCTTATCACATAATGATCCACATCGATTCCTTTATGCCTAAAAGCTCTCCCTAATTCGTATTTTCTCATTTATTTATTTGGAGAATATCTAATTAAATCACACTTAAAAGCCTAAATATTAGACTAACTTGGAACTTAGGAATCTAATGCATGGCCCCCCTATGTCTACTATTTACAATGATTTCTCTTGGGCTGAATGCTCCTGCATCATACCGCCACTCTAATAATGCGAAAAATCCCTCTTACAATGATCATCACAACATATCCAGCACTACAATGGTTCCCTACCATCACCTCTAGCTTGCTTCTGTCCATGTCCCTTCTGTGTTGTATTGAAGCTCTTGCAAGGAACTACATTTTCTTTCTCACATTCATCATGAGGCATTCCTCTCTTGGTGGCTATTTTCCTTTAGCTTTGCTATTTATTTTCAAGTGAAGCTTAGGCTCAACCTTGCACTTCAACTGCTCATAACAGTGTTTCATCTTTTGGATGAGCTCCTCCAATGATCTAGGCTCATCAAACTAATTGGGTCTCTGTATGCTATTGGGTGTCCCTTGATGAATCATTAAACATTGGCCTTCCGCAACCTAACGTAAGGAACATATCTTAACAGTTACAAGAACCTACTAGTCTACTCATCATTTGTCTTATAACCAATCCACAACTCATAAAAATCCTTAGCTTCGTCATCATAGTACCTCTCCGAAAAGTACTTCTTCTTGAAGAGTCTCTCAAATTCATTCCAAGTCAAATCCTCCTCATGTATACCTTACATATTCTTGACGTATTCCCACTAAATATTACGTTACCCTTAAGATTGAAAGTGGCTATCTTTGATTTCATGTTTTTTTAATTAATCATGAAATTTTAAGTATTTATTCATACCAACCAACCATGCCTCTCAGAACTAGAACTAGAATAGTACCTGCGTCTATCAAATCTCCTATCAAGAGTGTTCAAAAACCTTCCATCTTTGATCATGTCATCTTTGTTCGACCTATGAATATCATAAGACTTATTATTGTATGCCCCATTAGTTATGTCCTCTTGCTCATTGTTGACTTGAAGTGACCAGTGTTGTT
This sequence comes from Pinus taeda, assembly GCA_000404065.3. Taxonomy (NCBI): domain Eukaryota; kingdom Viridiplantae; phylum Streptophyta; class Pinopsida; order Pinales; family Pinaceae; genus Pinus; species Pinus taeda. The sequence continues at coordinate 127,064 of APFE030727718.1, read as the reverse complement.
GCAATTTTGATAAACTATGAAGTAGTATTGCATTAACCTTTGCTTGTTTCTCTTGTGCATGCATCGCTTCACCATTGTCCTCCTTACAACTCCCTATCTCTTCCTTGAATCTTCTCAATGTGTTTTCCAATGCATAAGAGTGTCCAACACCATTCTACTCATCTCATTCATAGGGAGAGCCTTTGTAGTCTATCGTTGTTCTAGCCATTTGATATCTGTCCTCTAACACACTATGTCAGCTAAATCAAATCACCATAAATCAATGCACCTTATCATAGTTCGGGGAGGATATCTCATCTGCACGATCATCAAATGAATGTGATACATGTATACCATAATCATAACAACATATAAAATATAACCAATAGGTATGTAACCATATGTCCATCATTCCATGTAGGGTTTATCCATCAATGCATGAACATATCCACTACACATAACATGACTACATGCATGACCACAACAACCAGGATACCATATACTTTACCACATGCAAACACTAACATGCATAAAAAATGCATAAGCATGACACATATAATCAAGCATGCTAACAATACTTGAAACAAAACTTACAAGAATGATATATACAACCAAGAACACAAGAATGTAGCCAACATACAATAATGCAATCCAAGCCTACAAAATGATACATGTAATCGATGAATAACAACATATAACGAAACATACACTCATGACAACGTGGTTCACACAATGCCATCCTCATTCCCATGGCGACATCGTTATGGGCATGCCCAACACCATGCATATGCAACATGAATTCAAGGATGACTTACACATGTACAATGAACAAGAGTGTTGTTACATGAGACAAATCCCTCTTCGAGACAAGAGCAATCTCCCTAGATCATTACAGAAATAAAAATGCCAACCAAAATTCTTTTAAAAATAGAAAGATAAAAGAATCTTGGTAGCCATTTTCCAAGAGCTTTATTATTAGATATTTGATTTTTTAACCCATACTAAATCTATAGTTAATATGGATAGGTACCAATATATTTATTCTCTCTTTTATTTCAGACAACCAAAAATGATATTTGATTAATATTCAAATGAGATCTAAAATCTCTCACATCCTACTTATTTATGTTTAATACCACATTTAATACACATGTAAAAGATCTATACTTAATATGAATAAGTACCAATGTATTTATTCTTTCATTTATCTCAGAAAACCAATAATGATATTTCATTAATATTCCAAAGAGATTTAAAATCTCCCACATGCTACCTATTTCCAATATTCCAAAAATTTGATAAACATTGTGAAAAAATTGTAATGAAAGTGAAAATAAACTAATTAATAATAAATGAACATAAATAATATTTTTTTTTAGCACTAATGTAATTCTTTTTAATATTTCAAACATTTGATAAACGTAAACTTAAATTACTTAAATATTTCAAAAAATACGCAATTAACAAAAAGATAAAGTAAACCAACGATATTAAAATGGCCGATAAAATCAAGACCAGAGAATCAGTTGTCTATATGAGATTTTTTTTGAAAGCTTTGGTGGGTTTTTTTTTTTGTTCAAAATTCTGGCACACAATTTATTGGAATAGCAAGTTTTGATAAGCTAGTTTTTGCCAATCAAAGCGTCCAAGAGTTTTTCAGGATGCCGAATCCAAATATGCAAATTTAAAAAACCCATTTTTTAACTACAACAAATCAAGATTTAACCTCGATTTCTTCCGCCAGATTCTCTCACCATAATCTCCAAAAAATCACATTATAAACAACTCCTAAACAGAACCCTAAACAGAACCTATTGTTTGTGATAGAATCACTTTGGAAAACCGAAGTGAAATCCTTAAATTTCCAGGAAGGTTAAAAGGCACTTTGTCATTCATACTTTGCCATCGCTTTATTCAGAATAATTATTTATGGCTAATCCGTATCTGGATTGCAGAATTATTGATGTAGCATCGTTATACCACATCGACTTCGTTCCGGAAAATGAGATGCAACTCAATTATGGAACAGTGAAGTTGACCGGGTATACAGGACTTTGATCAGGGTAGAAGAGACCAAAGTGACGCTCCGTCTCAGCACCCGTCTTATTGTCTTCGTTGAAAAGAGCGAAGATATAGGTCTCGATGTTCGTACCCGGCCTTTTGGGTGTCCCTACATTTGATAATACATGTTTGATGAGATTGCTGTTATAAGTCTGAGCATTATCAACTGTGGCCACATCGGCGTTGCCAGCAGAAGGCCATCCGCTTTCACTAACAACTAGTGGGATGTTGGAATATCCCAAGGCTTCCATTGCGGAGAAAAAAGAATCCACAATGGCATCGAACAAATTGCTGTAGCTGAGATCTCCGTCTGTCACCACCGGAGAGTTGGACTTAAAGAGAGCGTAGTCCAGAGAAATGTGGCTTGGGTCGCCAGTGTAGCCATAGTACGTATAGACATTCGCCAGGAAGGGAGCTCCGTTAGCTGACAGCAATTTGAGTATAGAGCTCATGTTTTCCTTCACATCATCTCTGAATGCTGCTTGAGAAGGCGGGTAGCTATTCCCCAGAACTTCCATGCCGTGAGCGGTGGAGACCTTGACGCTATCCTGCAGATTGGCATTTTGAATCGCAGTTTGAATGTTGCTGATGGCATTGACAAGATACGGCACGTCCGACGTACTAGGCAAAACCTCGTTGCCCACTGCAATGTATTTGATATTGGAAAAGGGTTTAACGACGTCGCGAACCCAACCGTTCGCTGCGTCCTGGTTCGTGGATATTAGCTGCAACTGTGAGTTTTCGACACCAACGACTACATCGATCCCGGCATCCTCCAAAATCTTAATTATATCCGTGCTTCCTTCGAAGATCCTCACCTGCCCGATGTTGTTATTATTGATCAAAATTGCGGCCTGCTGCGGAGATGGCAGATTGTCTGCGAGCAACCCGTAGTTCACTCCTATTTTATCACAATCTGCACAGGAAATTGAATAATAAAGAGTTTAACAGAAGCCAATCAATGTTAAGGTTTGAATTACAACTGAATAGAGCCCAATCATGTTAAGCTTTAAATTACAACTGCATTGTATGAAAAAGGAAAAAAAAAATGTCGGGGATGGTAATTGACCGATGGCGATGGAAGAACAGAAGATGACAATAAACCCAATCAGGATTCTCTTCGTCTGTTCATTAGACGCTGCCATATTTCTCACAGGGAACAAGTAGCTTAAGAAGTGTTCTGGTAGGACGTTCTTTCATAACAAACTCGATAGGTCTTCTCCAACTTGAACAACCTAACCGGGTGGATAAGCACCATCTAAATCTTGATCTCCCCGCCCACAAAGGTTCCGAGTACGAAGCAAATGAACGCAGAGATGGAAGCTAGCAGGCAAAAGTAATCAAACCCATAAAATAGGGATAAGGATAGAGATAGGGAATCAAACGACCCACAATCCAGATTGATAGGCGAAAGAAACCCTTTTCCAAAATCCAATTAAAGAAAGAGACGATACAACAACGTATAAGACGCCCAATCCAGATTGACAGGCGAAGACACGGAACAACAACCTATAAAATGCCCCGATTGATAAAAAAAAGCCTACCCAATGACCTAAAAGAGCGCTACAAAAGCCAATCATTTATTATTCTGATGACGTGCTCCACTATTTCGATAAAGGTCTAGTGACTATCGTGGTGATATGCATAACCTTATGTATACAGATTCCATATGGCAAGTGTTTTATTTGTTGGGAGCTTAGATATATATTTGATATTAAATCTATCCTTAGTACTACTCTAGCCCTAAACTATATAGAAGGACAATGTTGTCCATATAAAATGAACCAGAAAAATAATGGTTATATATACATCTATATATATAAACTTCAAACATAACGAAACGATATGCAATGAATTATATCAATTTTTATATCTATTAGAAATTATTTTTAGGGGAAAATAAATAATAAAAATACTATATATATATAATATGATATTTTGTATTTCCAAATTTCATATTCTAAGAAAATGACCCTATGTTTCTTTTAAACTTCATTTTCAATGTAATTTTATATGGCAAAATTCATTTAAAAAAAAAATCCTAATCCATTGATTGAGTGTTAAATTGAAGGTAACCTCTCTAGAACTTTGTTCCTTGCATTGATTGAGTGTTAAATGATTGAGTGTTAAATGGAAGGTAACTTCTCAAGAAATTTGTTTGCATTGATTGAGTGTTAAATGATTGAGTGTTAAATGGAAGGTAACTTCTCAAGAAATTTGTTCCTTGCATTGATTGAGTGTTAAATGGAAGGTAACTTCTCAAGAAATTTGTTCCCTGCATTGATTGAGTGTTAAATACAAAGTAATCTCTCTAGAAATTTGTTCCTTGCATTGATTGAGTGCTAAATGCAAAATAACTTTTCAAGAAATTTATTCCTCAGAAATGATATAGCCATTATAGATGATGGCTGAATCAATTAGATTAATATTAATAAAAAAATATATCCCAAAAAATTTGATAACAAAATGATATAGCTGATACTAACTTTCCAAAATAAAAAATGATAAAGGAAAATAAATTAATTTAAATGAAAACGGAAGTATTAATTTTTTTGATATTTTATTTAAAGTAGATTAGTCTAACTTAATTAGTGTCACAATTTTTAATTAAATGGATTAATAGTTTTTTGAGTTAAAAAATATGAATATAAAGGAAGAATAGAAATGTTAAATAGAAATCGTATTAAGGAAGAATTGAGATTTGGATTTTTACTTTAATTATTTCATATATTAGATTTAATTATTCATATATTAGATTTTGAACATGTTATTCATTATATTATTTTGTTTTTAAAATATTTTTATTTTCATTAATAATATTAAAAAGAAAGAAAATATGAATTTTGGAAAATAGTTGTTTTAATTATATATTAAAGATCATTTGAAATTCTTCATAAAAACTTTAGAAATAATCACACATTTCTAATTTATTAAAAATGTTACAGATAATCAATAACTGATTTATAATTCATTAAAAGCCTTAGAAATAATCACACATTTAAGATTTATTAACACTTCACTAGGTTATTAAAAGCCTTAGAAATAGTTACACATTAAGATTTACTAAAAGTGCGAGAAAAGTCAATTCCTAAACAATTATTGACCTATAGTGTTTGGAATAACCAATTCGTGGACAATTCATACATCTAATATACGCAGTCAATTCGAATTGAATGATTATTCACATTTCATTAAACTTGTTCACATATAGTGTTTGCAATAACTAATTTGTGGATAATTCACACCTGATATACGGAGTCAATTTGCAAATGATTATTCACATATCATTAAAATTGTTTGAAATAACCACTGGGTGAATAAGTGAATAGTGATTCAGACATTTATTGTTATAACAAAAGTTAAACATTTTATTTATTTCATTGAAATATTTTCTATTTTAATGAGGTATCTTTATTTCTAGAGGTGTATTTTACAAAGTAACATGAGGGTGACATATTAGTGGTTTGTGTTTCAAAAAATATAATTTGATATATATTTTTATTAAAATATTTTTAAATAAAAAACAATGTCTAAGAAAAATAAAAAATTAATATGAATATTAATTATATTTAATTAAAAGAATTATAAAATGTTAATAGTTCTTAATTTTATTTATGGTTATTAGATTTGTTGTTAATATTACAATTAAATTAATAAAAATATTTTCATTTTCAATCGTAATAAAATGTTTTGATCTCCAAATAAAAAGAAGCAATTTATAATTTCAAATCAACTTAAAAAAAATAAATCCATTAGAAGTAAATGAAAAGTGTGTTAATAAAAAATTAAACTTGAGAAAATATTTTATTAGAGAATTTAAATAAAATGTTTAAATATTATATTAACCATTTTATTTTGATATTACTTCATATATATTTATATAAAGAAGAAAATGTTTAAAATAAGTATTTTAATTTGTATATAATTATGTTCAAACAAAGAAAAGTAATTAGAGTAAATAATCAATGAACCAATCGAGTTACTTACAAATAAGAAGAAATAAGAAAGGGATGTGTAATTAATTAAAATTTTAATATAAAATTAAAATGTTACATTCAAAAACATTCATAATAATGAAAAACATTAATGTGAGTAATTAATAAAATATTTTAATACATCATATTACATAATATTGATGAATACTCAAAACTGTATTATTTAAAAAAATCATTACAAAGTAGTCCATATATAAAATTACAAAGTAGTCCATATATAAAATGTTAATGGACATGTTATACACAATATTTTAAGTTCAAGTATGTTTATATAAGATATTGTTGAAAAACATTAGGTATATATTATATAAGGAAATTGAAACAAATAAGTTTTGATTGTTAAAACAATTAAGGTATTTTTATTATTTTGCATCCTAAAAGAGGTTTTCATTTGAACAACATTTGGAAGATATTTAATCATTCTTAGCGCATGCTAGATATGTAATCATGATGGATATATACTATCTATAATTAAATTCATGTAACTATGAAAATGGCAAGGAAAAATAACATAATTATCTTTACAGTGATATATAGCTATGGATATAGGTGTATGTGTTTATTTTGGAATACGACTTATATCATTTTAATTTAATTATCAATAGGTATTTGGTGGATAAGAGAGATTTAAACTTGATGTAATATTCTAGAATATCTACAATAGTATAAGCAAATTAATGGTTGATAGTTATACCTATAATAATCTTACTCCTTTTATCTTTTTAATTGACTCAATTAATTAATGAATATTTTTTTGGAAATGTAGTATTGGTATTGTAACAAAGCCTATATACAAATTAAAAATTTCCACAATAACCTGTGATATATATCAATATATTTTTAAATGTATATATGTTTAATTATATATTAATTTATTATAATTAATAATTATTTTAAATAAATTAATAATTTAAATATCTTATTTTTTTTTTATTATATATTATAAGTAATATTTTTTTATTTTATTATAGATTGATGTTTATAGTTACTTCAGTTTTCAAACAATTTAACGCAAAGCTTAATTGAGAAAAACATTGAAATAATATAAATATAAACTTCGTGTAATACACCTCCCTGCGTTAATGTTGATGGTTACTTTTTCAATTAAGTATCTCATGTTAATGACAGAAAGCTACAAACTACATTGAGAAATTATGTAAATAAATACATTTTTATTGATAATGATAATAATGGCTATACTGGCTATACTTACGGAATAACTCATTTAGAAGTGAGATGCTTGCTGAAATAATTCTTCCATAGAAGGTTTTGGATAATATACAGATATGGAGGGAGAAAAATTCATTAAATTATTTGGCTATAGAAAGATGGCAAGTTTGGAAAGTCTTAAAGCTTGAGTGAAAAAAAAAGGGAGCTTTTAACCAAAAAAAAAAAGCGTAGTCTAGTGGTTGAGGAAAACCATAAAAGCGCGACACTGCTGATAGAAAAATTCTGTTATGGAAGAAGGTATGAAATACCTCAAAGGAGAAACCAAAGATATTTTGTATTTCCAAATTTGATATGCAAAGAAAATGACTTTTTTTCCTTTTAAATGAGAAAATTCATAAAAATCCTAATGCATTGATTGAGTGAGTGTTAAATGTGTGAGTAAAATGTTATGCTTTTAAAAAAGATTTCATTGGAGAATTTTAGATAAACTATTGAAAAGTTTATATTAAATATTTGTAGATATTAACTTCTTTATATATTATGTATATAAAGAAAAAATATTAAATAACATATTTAATCTTGTACATAAATAAATTATTCAATGTTTGAAAAGAATAAAATAAGTAATTGAAACAAATAAACAAATTAATGAATAAGCATTTATTAATAATAATATAAAGAAAGATATGTGTATTTGGTTCAATTATTAATAATAAAATTAGAATGTGACCTTTAAAAATGGAATCGTCTACCTACGCCAAGAAAGAAATTGCTCTAACGGTAAAAAGTGGTTGGAATCAGGGCAAAAAAATTTCAAAAAATCTTGTAGAGGCAGTGTTTGATTAGTGTTTTTATAGTGAAAATAGATTCAACACCATACATCAAGGACACCTAAAAGTTTGAAGTTTAACAACTATAACTTGGATTTACAAAAATCTTTGGTGGATTTTCTCTAAATATAACCGGAATTTCCGTAACTTTGCGGGCAACTCCTCTAGCTAGATAAACTACGGCTTTAAAAATACTGATAATAATAATCATAATAAAGTTATTGTGGGTCAGTAGTAAAATATTTTAATATATCGCATTAAATTATTGATGAATACCTAAAAATCTATTAATTAAAAAAATCATTACAAAGTAGTCCATACATAAGAAGTTAATTCACATGCTATATAAAATATTTTAACTTTAACTAAGTATATGTAATATATTAGATATTAAGGTAAAATTTGATAATCAAAATTATATTGATTGATGAATTATGATATTACATATATACAAGAAGTATTGTCTCAAGATAGGGAAACTATTTTGGACACACAATCATTAGGTTGAGTAAATACCTGAACAACACACCAAACTAGGGACATAGATATAACCAGTCCTATAGAATAGGAACATACTCCTTTACACAAAATGTCACACGATATCAATTTGCAAGATCTACATCTGGTCGAGTCTAATAATTATACCTTGTACCTTGTTTATGAAATTTTCAATATCCATATAAAGGAACAACCATCGATCATAATGCCTGGCTACTTAATAGCTGCAATGCTAATCTAACAGGAATTCCTTCACATACATGGTTCATTGAATTTCTTGATGAACATTCTTTGACTTGGTCATTTACACTTTGAAATTAATGCATGGCTACTTAACTGGTGCAATGCTAATCTACCAGGAATTCCTTCACATACATGGTTCATTGAATTTCTTGATGAACATTCTTTGACTTGGTCATTTACACTGAAATTATTTCATCTCACAATTCCACCACTTAATCGAAAACTTAATTCTCCTATTACATATCGAGATTATATACCAGTACACCGTACGTACAGAGTGATTGATTCCACAACATGATGTCATTAGGAAACACATCAAAAAGGAATATGCATGTCTCTTCGTTTCTTACAGCCATATACCCTTTTAATATACTCCAAGTTTAAAAAATACTAAATACATAAAACTTTTCAATAACCACAACGAACCATTACAAACAAATCTATGATATGTATATTTCCTATAATTACAACATATGACTCATACTTTATTAAAATCATAAGTCTTATGCAAATTCTAACCAACTTTCCTGAATTCTCTATCATCCTTTAATCTCTATTACTGGAACAAATATATGCTACTGCTTTCCTGAACTTCCGGAACTATCTTTATCTTCATTATTCACCCCCGAATATTTCATTCAATCTTCGAGTTTTTCGAGTTTCTGTTTATGAGATAATTGTTAGAGTGGTCAATTCTTAAAAAATAAAAAATAAAAATAAAAATCACATTTTCGTGAACTATCTTTGTCTTCATTGTTCACAATGGATATTTCATTCCATCTTCGACTTTCTGTTCAAAAAAAATCACACTCGTATTCAGTTGACCAGACTCAATATGTATCTGGTACAAACTCAAAGAGTTGAAAATTACCTTTTATTTGATGCTCGCCTTTGATGGTGAATTTGAATTCTTGAAACAGCGGGTAAGTGGAGCATCCTGTCACCGATTCTCGCTGTATCAATTCCAGCCATTTTTCAAAATCATGTTTACCCCGATTGAATAAGGACATTACTTATCAGATATATCTTAAATGAGAGTGTGAAGATCAGATATATCTTAAATGAGGGTGTGAGAGTGTGTAGATCCATGGCCGGGATAAGCGGAACGCCCAAAATCTCTATGTCAAAATCTGCATCCTTAAATTGAACTTGAGTTCCGGACGCCAATTTTGGAAGACACAACATGACCTAATGCAAAGACTCTTCTACGCAGAACCACCACAATATAATACTATTTGAACCAAGTTAACGTCATCAGGTTCACCCCTTATTTACCATGAGTATGTGCAGCTCGCTGCACATTCTTAAGAGACAAGACAATGGGGAACGGTTGGAAATAATAACCCCAACAATCTTAATAAATAGTCCGACAGCAATCATACATGTCAAACACTTTTGCAGCCATACATCTCAGACGCTTTTACAGTGTGCCTTTGCTTACAGAGATTTTTGCAGGTTGGGTTTGAAGACCTGACGCTTTTACAGTGTGCCTTCGCTTACAGAGATTTTTGCAGGTTGGGTTTGAAGATAGAAGATCTGAAGTTAGACACGAACCATTAAGAAATGTAGCAAAGACATTTAAAGAATTTATGTATTTAGGTAAACAGATATGGGGAAGCATTAATTCAACAACTTTGCCTGCACTCTAGAAACCTAGCAAAGACATTTAAAGAATTTATGTACTTAGGTAAACAGATATGGGGAAGCATTAATTCAACAACCTTGCCTGCACTCTAGAAACATCTGTGCAACTCTACTCTGATCACACTAAACAACAACATCAAAATTAATTTTTCTCTGTGATGAATTAAATGTAAAATTGTATGTGGACTTATATATGAATGTAAAAGTCATTTTGTATGGGTTAGACTGTGTAGAGAGGTTAGAGAGTAAGAAGTAAGAAAAGGGCACAAGTCTCTATGGAGAAAATGGTGGAGCCATTTTTAATGGGCACGTGAAAACAACAGTTATTTTTGTTTTATTGTGTGTTACTGCAAGTAAGTTTAAATCTCTGTAAAATTTTATTTTATTTTGTAAATGAGCCCCAGTTTCATGTAGATTTATTTTCATGTTTAAGAAATGAATACTAAATTTTAGTGTGTTTATCTTATTTTACTGTGAGTATTTATTGAGTCTCTGGAAAAGTTCCAAGGTGGGCAAAATCCAAGTCTCGCAAATTGGCCTTGCAGTGCATGAAGGTAGTAAAAATTGTTTTTGAGGGCGCATTTAAATGGCAACATCAACCACAAATTTGACTAATCCTCAAATACCTCTGTTTAATGGAAAAAAATATGATTATTGGGCTATTACAATGAAAGCCCTATTTTCTTCTCAAGACATTTAGGATTTTGTGGAAAATGGTTTTCAAAAGCCGGTAGATGCAACAACATACAATACCTTATCTCAACGAGAAAGAGATTTATTAAGGGACAACAGGAAAAAACATTCAAAAGCCCAGCTTTATATTTTCCAAGTAGTTCATAAAATTATTTTCCCAAGGGTTGCAGCAGCTACGAAATCTAGGTAAGCATGGGACATCCTCGAGACAACCTACTAAGCCATGGAAAATGTCAAGACAACAAAGCTACAAATGTTGAAGAGATATTTTGAAACACTTTGTATGAAAGAGTCTGGTAATATAGACTTGTTGTTTACACATGTAAGTGGGTTGGTTACTCAAATTAGGGCTCATGGTGAGACACTTGAGGAAAGAAGAATAGTTGAGAAATTTTTGAGAAGTCTGCCGTCAAGGTTTGAGGCCATAGAAGAGACAAAGGATCACTCACAGTTCACATTGGATGAGCTTAATACATCACTAATTTATTATGAACATAGACTAAATAGAGTAGCAAGCTCTTCATTGGAGCATGCCTTCAAGACACAAGTATCATTTAGTCAAGGTCGAGGTAGAGGAAGATCATTTGCTAGAGGAAGAGGAAAAAGCCCACACCGTGGTGGAAGAAGTAGCCCTTCAAGCTCAAATGGAAGAGGTAGCAATCAAAATAAGTCAAGGCCGAAGCCAAAATCAAGCACAAGGTCAGAGGTATGATAAATCTCAAGTTCAATGTGATTACTATAAGAAGTATGGTTATTATGCAAATGAATGTAGAAAAGAACAATATGATATTAGTAACAAACCAAGTGTAAATTTCACAAGTGAAAATCAGAACCATGATAGCATGTTTCTAGCTTGTAATGTAGCACAAGAAAAACAAAGTGATATATGGTATCTAGATTTAGGGTGTAGCAACCACATGTCAGGAAACATAGAAATGTTTTATGATCTAGATAAAAGTGTGAAATCTGAAGTGACATTGGGGACTGATAGCAAAGTCTCTGTTATGGGAAAAGGAAGAGTTAATATCCTAACAAAGAAAGGGAAGAAGAAATACATCTTTGATGTTTACTTTGTCCGCGGTGTGCCATAATCTCATGAGCATTGGATAGCTCACGCAGAAAGGCTACAATGTCTTCTTCAAACATGATGTGTCTACAATTTTGGATAAGCCTCCAAGTAGACATTTGATTACAAAGGTTCAGATGACAGATAATAGAATGTTTCTCCTGAAAATAATATCATATTTGCAGAAAGAAGGTGCACAAGCCCAACTATCTATGAATTCACAAGAAAATGGAAGAAAATGGGCAACTGTCACACAAGTCAACTTTCAAGCAGAGGTAAAAGATGAACATTAGTTATGGCACTTAGATTTGGACATTTCAACTTTGGAGGTTTGAATCTGTTGCATAGGAAAGGCATGGTGAAGGGTTTACCACTCATAGAAAAACTAGACATCATATGTGAAGGATATATCGTGGGCAAGCAACATAGAGGGACATTTTCAGCAGGAAAGTCAATGAGGGAAAATGCACCATTGGAGATTGTCCACTCAGACTTATGTGGACCAATGCAGACACCATCAATTGGTGGCAGCAACTATGTATTGAGCTTCATATATGACTACATAAGGAAGACACGGATCTTTCTCCTAAGACAGAAAAGTGAAGTGTTTGAGTGATTTTGCCAATACAAGGCTTTTGTTGAAAAGCAAAGCAAACATTTCATCAAATTCCTTAGGAAAAACAAAAGTGGAGAATGCATCTCAAATGACTTCCTTCGATTTTGCAAGGAACATGGAATTCATAAGCAATTTACAACAAGATATACACCGCAGCAAAATGGTGTGGCAGAAAGGATGAATATGACCATTATGGAGATGGAAAGGAGTATGTCGAAGGCAAGGCATTTGCCAAATGACTATTGGGTTGAAGTTGTCACTTGTGCAGCATATATCTTGAATAGATGTCCAGCCAAAATTGTCCAGAACATTGTTCCTGAAGAGGCATGGAGTGGAAGAAAGAATAGTTTCACTCACATGAATATTTTAGGATGTGTGGCTTATGCACATGTCCTGGAGGAGTTGAGAAAGAAGTTGGACAGCAAGGGGGAGAAACGCATATTTGTTCGATGCAGTGATGAATCCAAGGCATAAAAACTCTACAATCCATTAACCAAGAAGGTCATAATCAACAGAGATGTAAAGTTCATAGAAGAGGAAGCATGGGGTAGAATTTTAGAAAAGACGGTCAATGTCAAAGCATGCATACCAAATGAGGACAGAGAGGAATTAACAACAACAAGTAATTTCTCAATAGTGACTCCTTTACTCCTATTCAAGCGCAGCAAGCAACGCCATGTGCAGCCAAACAAGCGCTTCTCCAAGCACACTGCGAAGTGCGACACCAAGTGACATATCAAGTCCATCTTCAGCAAGCACAAGAAGGCCAAAATTCAGAAATTTAAGTGAAATTTATGAGCAAAATGAGGTTGATAGTGGCACAAGTCTGAATTCCTTATTTGCATTATTTTTCCATGTAGATGACCCAATCCACTTTGAAGATGCAATTAAAGAAGAAAAATGGGTTGCGACAATGGAGCAAGAAATAGAAGCAATAGAAAGGAGTGACACATGGGAGTTAGTGAGCCTTCCGAAAGAAAAGCATGCCATTGGAGTGAAGTGAGTCTATAAGACCAAAAGCAACATTGAGGGAAAGATTGAAAGGCACAAAGCAAGGCTAGTTATCAAAGGATACAAGCAGTAGCATGGAAGAGATTACGTAGAGACGTTCGCACCAGTTGCGGAGATGGAGAGAGTGCGCGCAGTTGTGGCGATTGTTGTGCAGCATAAATGGACAGTGTATCAGATGGATGTAAAGTCAACGTTCTTGAATGGAGTGTTGAAAGAGGAAGTGTATGTTGCGCAACTGCCTGGTTGTGAGATTTAAGGCTAAGAAGACAAAGTATATCGGTTGAAGAAAGCTCTTTATGGGTTGAAGCAAGCACCACGCGCATGTACAGTAGGATAGCTACTTACTTGTTGGACAATGGTTTCTACAAATGTGACGCTGAGCCTACTCTCTACATCAAAGAGAGTGAATATAAGATTCTCATTGTCATCTTATATGTAGATGATTTGATCTTTACATATAGTAATGATTTCCTCATCACTGACTTTAAAGAAGTAATGAAGAGTGAGTTATTCACTGACTTGGGATTGCTAAGATATTTTTTAGGCATAAAAGTGAAACAAACAGAAAATGACATTTTTATCTCTCAAGCGAAGTATGTGGCAGAAATTGGAAAGGTTTAAAATGAAGAACAACAAGTCTGCACCAACTTCAACTGTCATAGGGTTGAAGTTGAGCAAACAAGATTGCACCAGCAATGTTAATCCGACATTATACAAAAACATGATAGGTAGCTTGATGTATTTGACCACCACTAGACCGGATATAATGTATGCAGTAAGTTTGGTGTCAAGGTTCATGGAGACACCCAAAGAGACACATTGGCAAGCAGCGAAAAGGATTATGAGGTATGTCAATGGGACAAAAGAGAATGGTGTTTTGTACACAACAACGAGTGATCTCAGGCTGGTTGGTTACAATGACAGTGAATGGGCAAGTAGTGTTGATGAAAGAAAGAGCATGTCAGGATATGTTTTTCATTTGGGTTCCGGAGCCATTTCATGGGCCTCCAAGAAGTAGCGAATAATGTCACTTTCAACAGCAGAAGGTGAATATGTTGCAGCAACTACAACAACATGTCAAGCAGTTTGGATGAGAAGGATATTGAGGGATCTTCGTCATTACCAAGAAGGCGCGACAACTATTTTCTACAACATCTCAACAATTGCATTGTCAAAGAATTCTCTCTTCCACAAAAGGACCAAGCATATTGATACTAAATATCATTTTATTAGAGAGTTGATTAACAATGATGAAATTATGTTGCAGCATTGCAGGTCAAAGGAACAGCCTGTTGATATTTTCGCAAAGGCATTGGCAGGAGAAAATTTTGTTTATCTTAAAAATTGTTTGCGAATTGTCAATGGCGACAGTTGTGATTAGGGTGGTGTTGGAAATAATAATCCCAACAACCGCAAGGAGCCATACATGTCAGACACATGTCAGACACTTTTGCAAGTTGCGTCTCAGTGTGAAGATAAAAGGTTTGAATTCAGACACGAACCATTTAGAAACCCAACAAAGACATTTAAAGAATTTATATACTTCGGTAAACAGATATAGGCAAGTATTAATTCAAAAACCTTGCCCACACTCCAAAAACACTTGCATGACTCTAATGGTAATCAACAACAATATCAACACTAATTTCTCTTTGTGATGAATTAAATGTAAAATGTATGTTGAGTTATATATGAATGTAAAAGTCATTTTGTATGGGTTAGAATGTGTAGAGAGGTTAGAGAGTAAAAAGTAAGAGCAATTTTATTTTGTTTTGTAAATGAGCTTCAATGTTAGGTAGATATATTTCATGTTTAAGAAATAAATACTGAATGTGTTGTTCCAAACCTATCTTGTTATTTTTACTGAAAGTATTCATTAAGTCTATGGAAAGGCTCTGAAATCCAAGTCTGAGAAATTGGCCTCGCCGTACGTGAAAGTAGTTTCACGAAATCAGCTTCCAGGGGCCCGAACCTAATTTTGAAAAAGTAGCTTCCCAAAAGTTCTCTCCTTCCGAGAGAACGAAAATTAAATTCGCAAAATATTTCTAACAAGAACAATAGAGCACGGCAACAGATCGATCAAGTCAAATAACAGAAACATTTTCTTCCAGGAAAGCCAATCCTTGGCATACAACCTGGTCTCATCGATTACCACACTTGCAATGTTGGCTAAAACTTGCCCGCATCATATCCTTGATTATCATAGCGACTTCGGTCATAATCAAATGTTGGAGCACCGAATCTAGAATGGTCACTAACAACTCATCCAATTTCTGCAAATGCTCGTCGTTGAAGGGAGGAATGCCAATTTTGCGTACGTTAACAGACCCAAAATAATTTCCAACGTGCATGAAGTCCTCAACCGACCATCCAACCATGAGCGCAGTAGAGAATCCCGTGAGAAGGTTGTCTCCCGCGCCCGTGGGGTCGACTTCCTCCTCATCATCTGCCACATTCTGAAATGCCCTCTCATGACAACTCGAGTTAAAGGAAGCCCCGATGCTGAACCGAACACACAATGTGGATACCCAACATTATTATGTTTCTATCACAATCAACCACAATCAACTCTTTACACATGCTCCACGCTTCTCACCTCGACAGGATAGTATCCCAGCAGCCATACCAGGGCCACCGTTCTCTGGCACCACGCATGGATTCACGTCCATCATAACCAATGATGCAACGACTCCTAATGAATTTGACGCAGCTAACAGCGCCCTTTCCCGCAGCTAACAGCACCCTTTCCGCTTGATGTAGACAAAAATCGGGGGCTTTTCAACGCGAATTTGACGGCTACAACTGGAACTCTTCACAACTTTTCATTTCATACCATTTCCAATTATTCTGTCCACTCGTTGTGTAGTTGTCTACACAACTTGTATGATGGTTCAATCAAAGCGGAAAGAAACATTTCTCGGGCCGAAACACGCACACGGTCAATGCATGTACAACTTATGAAACACTGCGTCTCATACTTTGATGTGCCGTGCGTATGAAACGAATGCTGACCCAACTCATTTCTCCCCGATTGTACGCATCAAACTTTATTCGAGAGCAATGACTAACAGCAGACTACAAACTTTTCAGTCATATGACTTCTCTTCTTACGCATATGATTGACAAACCCAAAAAGAAATAAATACCTGCTGCAAAAATTAAAAATACTTTCAAAACAAATACATACTCTCGTCTCCCTTGGCCTACCAGCGGCCAAGGCCCAGGTTGTTATGGTTTCTGATATCAAGATAAAAAAAAATACTTTCAAAACCAATACATACTCTAGTCTCTACAAGGCCAAGGAGGTTATGAGATGTTATGTGTTTTCATATGGACATAAAATTTGATAATGAAAATTATATTCATCGTTATGGGTTTTCATATGGATATAAAATTTGATAATGAAAATTATATTCATCGATAAATTATGATATTACATATATATATAAAAAGTGTTGTTTTAAGATAGGGAAATTATTTTAGACATACAATTATTTGGTTGACAAAATACCTCAACCACATACCAAATTAGGGACATATAAGTATAAACACTCCTATACAATATGAACACACTAATTTACATAGAGATTCACCACTAAACTAAGTAGGAATTATATTTTCCAACATGTTATTGAAAAAAATTAAGTATATCTTATATAAAAAAATGAAAAAAAAAATCATTGTTAAAACAATTAAAGTAGTCTTATTATTTTGCACTCCAAAGAAAGTTTTCATTTCAACCCCACTTGAATATATTTGATCCTAGCTATAATTAAATTCATGTAATTGTCAAAATGTGGAGGGAAAATAATAATAGTTGTATCCATGGTAATACTGTAGATTTTATCCTTTTAATTAAATTTATTAATTAATGAAAATGTCATATGAACAAGTGTTGTATGAAGTTATAGTTTCTTGGACATGCGGCATTGATAAGTCTTATTGACCCAGGGTCTTGTAACAAAACCTATATAAAAATTTAGAATCTCCATAGTAAAATTTATTAATTAATGAAAACGTCATATGAACAAGTGTTGTATGAAGTAAGTTATACTTTCTTGGACAAGTGACATTGATAAGTCTTATTGACCCATGATGTTGTAACAAAACCTATATAAAAACTAAGAGTCTCCATAGTAAAGTGGTAGTATGCCTTCAAATTTTTAAATGCATATATGTTTAATTTAGATATTAATTTATTTATAATTAATAATTATTTTAA
>APFE030727718.1:64604-108857 GCA_000404065.3 Pinus taeda | reverse complement strand
TATTAATAAATAAAATATTTTTCAATTAATTATCATTAAAGCTTTTAAATATTTTTTTTATTAAAGTATTACACATAATTAACTTCTCATTTCCATTAAAATCATTAGGGATAAATTTCACATTTCCATCCACTATATTTTCATTCTATGAGAGATATTGTGGGAGTTTGTTTAGGGTCCAGAACCTACTTTGGGTTCACATCCACTTGCATTGATCTAGGTGAGCCATGAGGCATGTAAGGGTAAGTGAGTGTGAGAGAGGAATGAGAAGTCAATGATTAGTTTAATAGTTCCCTTGTAAATATCTTATTTATTTAATATGTATTATGTTTGTGTGGTGATTTAAAATTCGAAAAGATCACTCTGCTAGGGTTTCTAAAGGAAAACATTGAATTCTTTGCAACCATGTCACGTTTCCGATGCTGCCCCCATTCATCTACACACACTACATCCTAACGCCCTGACAGAAGGAATGAGTGCATCTGCTGTGAGGGGAGATATGCCCTCCTTCTGGAATATTGTGGGTGGAGACTCAAGTACCTAAGATGCAATGACTTCTCGTAACAAGAGTGGAAATAGGAAATGGCCTCCTATTCTCGGTGCCTAATGGCAAGCTCGCATGCGAGTTCTATGCATCCCATGGGTGGTTAAAAGTCCAATATTTATGTACCCAGCAAGAAACTAGAGACCTATAGGAAGTATATGAAGGACCAAGCATTAATTTGTAAATATAACCAACTAAATGGGACCTGGTAAAGCGGATTTAGCACAAATGACAACCAAAAGGCCACATAGACTTGAAGCTAGGGGCTAGAGGTTCCCTTATAGTAATTTTCATGAGCCTAGAGGATAAGGAAAAGGTTTTTGAAAATGTGCGTTCTTCAACAATGAGGGTCTCTTCATGTGACAATGAGAAGAGTGGTATGACCCTGACCAAGAGTAATTTCTGGCAGCATTAGTATGGGTTAGGCTATTTTTTCTATTGATATATTTCTAGGAACTAGACATCCTAGAAGGAATTGGGAAGTCCACTGGAATATTTTTTCAAGTTGGAGACTCCACGCATCAGGGAAGGTACACTTCCTATGCTAGGATCTATGTATACATGAATATAACAGAGCCTCTACTAGAATTCATCAAGCTAGAGTATCACGTCGAGGTATGGCTCGAACCCCTCGACTATGAGCATATTCCATTCATATGTCATAGATGCTAGGAATATGCACATCTATTTTGTGAGTTCCCCTTGAATCAGTTCAAATCCTAAGGGTCTCCCAATGCTAATGGCTAGACCAAAATGTGAGAGAATATTGAGGGTTTTCAGGAAGTTCAAAGGAAAAATGGAATGAGACTATGTCACAAACCCCAGTGTAGCCACCACCAAGAAGATTACTGCATGATAGTAACATATATGAAATCCTTTAAGAGGAGGAAGATGTCACAGATGTATAGATTGCATCTCGAGGCCCATAAAATCACCCAATACCACATGAGGGAGGAACTAATACTAAAAGATAGGTAGAAGAGGAACTAGAAGACAAATAAGCCCCTATGTAACCAATAGAACAAGCTAGCATGGAGATTAATAGCCAAAATGAGGATCTAAGTACAGAGGAACATGTCAGGAAGCAATCGATGAATGAATGGAGGCATTTGGATGAATGATTCATACTAGAGGACCACAAGAAACTATATAAAGAAACCTTTCAACAACATAAATCCAAACAATGAATGATAGCTTCAAGTCAACCTGAACAAACTGGATTCCAAATAAGCCAAGGTGGAGAACAAAGACGTCATGGAAAAGGAGGAAGGAAACATGGTAGAAAGAAACCCATTGAGTCCATACAAATGATAGGTGAAATGTTGGTGAATTCAAGAAGGGTGGTGCCATTGTCGATGGTCTTCGACCAACATAACAAACCTCCTAAACGATTATTACATGCTCGAACGTAAGAGGCCTCAACAGTAAAGCCAAAGAAATATATGTGAAATATATTCTCAAAAGAGATAAATGTACTATCATGGATCCAAGATGCTAAGATATTGCAAGCAAAGTTAAAGGATATCATAAATATTTTTAAGCCAGAGTACAAGGTACTTTGCTTGGATAACAGGGGTAGTTATGGAGGCCTCTATATCCTCTGCAACCCTATAGAAATAATCTTTTACAACTAGGTCAGCCTCCCTATAATGCTCTGAGGAAAATTCTTCCATATTGGATCTAGAGACTAGGGTCTTTTATCTCGGGTCTATGGGCCTCACATTCTAGGAGAGAAAGCGGGTTTTATTCAAAACCTTGAATGATTGCGAAAATAATATCTAGAATATATATGGATAATAGGAGGTGAATTTAACATGATCTCATCCTTGGATGAGAAAACAAGGGGAATCTAACGATGATAGGTAGACATGGAGGGATTCCGGCACCGAATCATCGATCTTCACGTTGAGGACCTCAAAATAAATATTGAAGTATACACCAAGAATAACAATAAGGGGATCACATTAGATCACATTGTGCTTAGACCGATTCCTTAATTAAGAGCTGGTGATCAACCATGATATTTTCCTTGAGGGCTCGATCCTCCCATGCAAGGGATCGAACCACTAGCCAATCTGGCTAGAGATAGATTCTAAAATTTGTCCTAAGAACTACCCCTTTAGATTTGAATCGTTTTGGTTAAGGGACCCACTTTCATGAAGGAAGTGGAAGGTTGGTGGAAGGGAAGTGAAGAGCAAGGAAGAAACCATGTGCATACCTTCTAACTGAAGCTAAAGGAGCTCAAGCATAACATCAAGCAATGAAACCAGGAAGAGTTTGATCACATCGTTAAATACCAACACCATATCATGAACAAAATGGAGGAAATTCAATAGAACATCATCAACCAGGTTAGATTTGAAGATCTAGTCGAAGAGGAATGGTGGTTAATTATTGAGTTGGAATAGCAACGAAAACAAGAAGAAATATTATGAAAGTAGAAGTCCCGAATGAAATGGCTTCGAGAGGGTTAATGAAATACACATTTCTTCCATAAATTCATGATCGAATATCACCAACGAAAAAATATATTCTCACTGAAGGATGACATATGGAATAGATGCGTTCAACATGAGGAATTGGAGGACCTAGTAGTCAACAACTTCCAATCCCTCCTTTTTGGACCCACTCAGGATAGGTCAAAGTCCATTCAAGGAGTCACTCAAAACTTCCCTCATCTCATATCAAGGGATTAGAACCTCACCCTTATGAGGGGAGTTATGTTGGAGGAAGTATAGAAGGTTGTTAAAGGAATAGAGAAAATCAAAGCTCCTGGCCTAAATGACTTCACATCAAATTTTTCCAGGTGAACTAGAGCTTGATAGGGAATGATATCATAGAGGAGGTGGAGGAATATCATTTAAGCCAAAAGGTATCTCCGGGACTAAATACTACTTTCATTGTTTTAATTCCTGAAACGTCCAAGTCTGAAGACCTCCAAGGGTTTAGACCTATTGTGCTCTGCAGTGTCATCTATAAGATCATAGCCACTATCATTCTCAAATGCCTTAAGCCCCTGTTCTTGAATCTTATCTCCCCCAAGTAAACTATTTTTGTAGAAGGTTTCTAGATCCTTTATGACTTTGTCACTTCCCAGGAGATTGTTCACTCTCTGAAGCATCTTAAATATCTAGGAATGATGATACAAGTGGACCTTTCCAAAGATTATGAAAAAATAAATTGGGCATTCCTCACCAGCATCCTTAAATCATATGGTTTTTACCAGAGATAGATTAAGTGATTGATATCCATGGTTTTATCTCCTATGTATTCCATTTTACTTAGTGGCTCTCCCACTAGAGCCTATAACCCCTTTTGCGACATGTCACAGGGAGATCCTATCTCTCTATTCCCTTTCATATTGGCAGTGGAAGGTCTCAATCAATATCTAAAGTTGGAAGTAGGCCTTCGTAGGTACATGGTATGAGGTTGTGGGGCAATGAACTCCCTATCACGCACCGATAATTTTTGGAAGACGTTCTTCTTTTCTGCCATGTATCTTTACAAGAATCACTACGCATAAAAGATATTATTAAAGTTTTTATGGACGCATCCGGGACAATGATAAACAATGATAAATCCCACATCTTCTTTTTTAACACCAGAATGGAGATTTAAACCTTCCTGGCTCATGTGTTGGGCTTCAACGTCATCTCTGTCCCCTCCATGTATCTCGGTATGCCTTTATCACCAAGTTCCTTAAAAACCTCATGCTCGTGATCTTTTCTTGAAAAAATCCAATTAAATCTTAGTAACTAGGGCTTCAGATCTCTAAATATTGCTGGTCACACTATCCTTCTAAAAGAAATTCTCTAATCCATCCCAATCTACTATCTTTTGGGGATGGTGGCCCCAAAACTTTATCTGCAAAGATGATAGAAACCTTTAAAAAATCCTTATGGGGAGGTGCTCAATAGTTGAAGAAATGGGCATTGGTCTTCTTAACCAACCTAATAAAGTGTATGTTATGAAACCATCTCACAAAAGTATAGAAATCATAGATCAACGACTTACAAATCAACCTCTTCAAGGGGAAAACCTCCTTTACATGACAGAAATGAACAATTCTTGGATGATACGCATGACAATACCTCCTTTCTATATATTGGAGTCTAAGTTGTCCCAATATAATCAGAGGATATATAACAATAGTATTGTATGGGCACAACAATAACAATAGTGGGCTTCTATGGGGCATAATAATAAGAACATGGGGACTTCATGGGCACAACAATACCATTAGGAGGTTGCTCTAATAACAATAAGGGACACACTAGTAGTATAGGGACATAACATGTCCCTCTCCTTAGAAAGGTGTTGTCCTTAATGCTTGAGTGGTTTTGGATTCTTTAGTATAAAACTCTCGTCCTCCCATGTGGAATCTTTAGTGGGTAAGTTATTTTATTTAATGAGATACTATGAAATTGATTGATTTCGTAGTTGTTGGGTTTTTGTGTCTGTGACTACATCAGGTTCAAATATGATTTCTTATTCCTCGTCAAGTTCCCACAGTAGTGTTTGAACCAGGACCTTGTCACCTATAACCTTATTTAAGCATGAAACATGGAAAACTAGGGCTTCTCAGGAAGATGCACAAAGCTCCAATTTGTATGCCATAGTACCAATATTTTGCAACACTTTATAAGGATCATAATACTTTGGTGATAATTTATTATCCCTCTTAGCTTACTTAGGGGACATTTGTTTGTATCATTATAGTCGTAAAAATACCTAGTCGCCTATGTCAAAACTTCTTTTGCTGCGATCTTGATCTTCCTTTTGTTTCAGTTCATTGTGTGTTAAATTGAGGTTATCCTTTTTATTCTTGATATGTCCTTCTATATTGAGAGTTTTAGGAGTGGTAATTCTAACCAATGCATTACAAGATATGGTCATATTCATTTCTTCTTTCTATGTGGTTGGTTCCTAGTGTATATCCTATTCTTTTGACGTTTCTTGATCATTTTCTTCCTCTTCTTCATAATCAATGTAAAATAATTTCTTCTCAACACATTTATGATGTTTAGTGTATTTTCTATCACAACTGTAACAAAGGTCATTTTCTCCTCTTTCTTCCAATTTCTGTGGTGTCAACCTTGTAGGTTGTGGAATGCTAGGAGCAACAACACTTCCATCTTTATAATTGTGAGTGATAGGATTTCTTGTTGCCATAATTTTTCTTTCAATTCTTCTTGCCAACCTGAATGCCTTCTCCAATGAATCAAGTTCCCAAAGATGAACCTCATGTTGAATTTTATTCTTTAAAGTCCCTATGAAGACATCAGTCATCTTCTTCTATAGAATATCATTTACCCTTATATTGATTTTTTGGTAGTTCACAATGTGCTCTACCATTGAACCCTTTTGTTTGTGATTTATCAATTGGCTAAAGAAGATGTTTCTCTTTGTATCCTCATGATGTGCTATCATTTCCTCTATGGAAATTGACCAAGTGACAAGTTTTTTATGAGAAAAAAACCCCTTATACCATAAAAATTGATTCGGTTCTAAATATAAAGATGAAATACGTACCTTTTGTAACAGTTGCACATCATGTAGATTAAAATATTTCTCCATCTATGGTATCTAAGTTATGGGATCCTTGCCATCAAACATTCCCATATCGATCTTTGGAATATGGTGGGTCTTCAATCCAATGTTAGATTCTATGAAGTCATGATTAAAATATATTTTTTCTCATCATGAGTTTAGTCTACCACATTTTTTTCATTAGGAGGTGTCTCTTGTAGCAAGTTTGTCCCACCTTCCTTCAAACCTTCCATGTATTTCTTCAAATCCTCCATGAATTTCTTCAAATCTACTTCCCTACCATCAATATTAGCTTCCATGGCACATATAAAACTATATATCCTAGCTTCAATTGCATTCTTTAAATGATCCATCCAATTTTGCTTACTAGGTGTTTCCATTTTCTTGATTTGAGTCATTCTTTTTCTTTCTTTCAACAACTCGATTTTGAATATGTTGTATCTATGAAATTAAGGATCTCCAAGGTTTAAATTTGTGACCAGAAGTAGTCCTCTCCATCCTCTTTTCAATTCCACCAGTGTGATCAAAATTTTATTCTCGAAGGAAGAGTTATTCCCAATCTTCCAAGATGACATGATTATATACTTTTTTAGTAGAGAAAACTTGTACTAAGTGCCAGGTGTCACTGTTTCAACCTTTGAACCTGAATGAAATACAAAGAAAGTTTTTTCTGTCCTTGTTCTGTAACATCTGACAAAATTTCAATCTGATGCTGAGAGAGAAAGTTATTATGATTTTCCTAAGGTCACCTATTTGCATGTAATTGAGAGTATGTAGAAACCCTAAATGTCTTGGACTGTATCTCCGCTAATATAGAAAAATAAGATCTGAAATTTGGACTTAAGATTCACCAATATTTTGGCTCAAATGGGTTTTAATTTCATAGTCTGAACCTTCATAGACAAAAAATTATAGTGACAATGCCATGATCATCTGTTTGAGATGGAATTATGGAGCTTGAAAAAACCCTAACTTCCCCGATCATATCTCTGAAAATATAGCAAGACAAGGTCTGAAATTTTCACCCAATGTTCAAAACAATTTAGGCTCAAATGTTTTTTTTAGCTTCTGAAATGGTGTAGAGAAAAAATTATAGCAAAAATTCCATGATGTCCTATTTGGAGTAGAGAAACCTAGGATCCGAGTCTCTGATACCAAATGTTATGAAGCCAACTCACAAAAAGATAGAGAGGATAGATCAACAACTTAAAAATCAACCCCTTTGAGGGGGAAACCTCCTTTAAATTACAAAAATGAACAATTCTTGGAGGATACAAATGATAATAGCTCCTTTCTATATATGGGAGTGTAAGTCATCCCAATATAATTAGAGCCTACATAACAATAATATTATGGGGGCACAACAATAAAAATAGTGGGCTTCTATTGGGCACAATAACAATAAGGGCTACACTAGTAGTATAGGGACCTAATGATGTAATATGCAAGGGGGGTGGGTCTTTGAGATTCTTTCACATTGAATCAAGTAATGCATGCCAAAATCTGGTGGTGTTGGGAAAGAGGAGGATCCGAGTTTTGGAAACATATTTTGATCCACAAATATGGCATGTGAAATCACACCGAAGACATCTTCAAATACCATGTCCCTCCCATAGTAATAGTGTTATGGAATCTTGCGATTCATCAAAATGACCTCATCAAATAATTTTGTTTCTAACAAATCATAGATGGGAAAACAATTGTGTTCTGGTAGGAATCATGGCAACAGAGAGAGAAATATTTGGGAGACAGGATCCGAGTGACTTATTTTTGTACGCAATTGTCAAGAACTTGTATATGGTTGATGATTATTGGAAAGATTCCTTGACTAATGATGGATGGAGGAAATGGCAGAAGTGCGAGGACTTGCCTCAACCCCTTGAGTTGGGTCAACAGAAGCAGCTAAATAGTAAGTTAGAATCAAAGAATGTCAAAGTCAAGGATGGATCAGACATTCTTAGATGGGGATATAGTAGAAAGGGGACATTTACCGTCAAGGAGGCTTATAGTCTAAAGGCATGATGGCGGCACGGGAATCATCATCCAATTTGGAAGAATATATAGAAAGGTGGGTGGTGGCAGAAAATTGCCTACTTCCTCTAGCTGGTATGTAGGGGTATAATAATCACTTGGGATCAACTAAAAAAAATGGGTATCTCTCAACCCTCATATTGTATCCTTTATGGTCAAAACAATGAGGTTCTGGAACACATTTTAAACTCATATTATTTTGTAGTAGAAAACTAGAGCCAAGTGTAAGACCTCTTTGGAATGATGGATCGAGATCAATAGAGAATTATATAATCCATCCTGCTATGTCGTACATGCATATTATCAAGATAGTTCCTTAATCAAGCATGGGGACTAGCTCTAGGGTTCATGCTTTGGGCTATATTGAAAGAGAGGAACCACAAGAATTTTAAAAATATCCAAAAATCTCAGGAATTCATATGGGAGGGGATTATTCAAAACATCCAAGAAAAAACATTGGCAGAGAAATTGCAACCAGATGATAGGGAAGTTACTCCCCAATAGGCTATAATCCTTCATCGCATAAATCTATCACTATCAATGATTTCCCTAAACTCCTAGAAACTCATAATGAGCCATGTGGCTTTAGTGCATCACTTCACTACACCTCCATAGGGGTTCATGAAGTTTACATTTGATGGAGCCTCGAAAGGCAACCCTAGCCCTGTGGGTTTTTGGGGGATCTCTAGATATTCTAAGGTGAAAAATTCTCTAATATATGTTAACCACTATGGCTATGCGAGTAATAATGAATTCAAATTTGCAGCACTTTAGCAAGGCCTTCTCACAAATATTAATTTGGGTTATAAGAAGCTAGTAGTGGAAGGAGACTCCAAATTAGTGAATAACACAACTAAAAAGATTATTCAAGGGGATAAATGGGATAATCTTAGCCATACTTCAAGGACTACTAGATTGGTGCAGGAGGTAGTTGAACTTCTCCAAAATTTTGATTATGTCATCACTACCCATGTTAGAAGAGGAAAAAATAGACCATAAAGTTTACTAGCAAATTGGGGTTCTTCACAACAGAATGACCCATTAGAGTTGGGTTGACATACTCAATCCCAAGAATGTAGGTTCAACACCCTAAAAGAGATCCTAGAGGAAGATAAGAGAGACTGGTTACAGAGTCCCCACCTCTAAACAAATCCCCCAATCGGGGTGAGAGCTTGGAAACATCCCCATTATGGAAAATTAATGAAGGTACCCTCAGGGCACAAATGCACTACCCTCAACATGCTTGTGGCATATGGTGTGGTGGATCCATGAATGCATGAGGTTAATAGTTGCGCAAGAGGTGGCAATGATATTGTGTTTTGCTTTTGGTATTTGGTAAGTTTATCTATGAGAAAAGTTGGTAAGTGTCTAGTTCATGGTAGAGGAGTGTTGAAGGGTGGTGTTGGGATCTGTGGGTCAACGCAGAAATACGAAAGGTCGCAGTCTAGAATTCTCCTAGTACTAGTACAAAATGGATAACTACTTACTAAAAGAATGAGTAAAATTTTCATATAAACGACCTTTTTTAGTGAGTGACCAATAGTAGCTACTTTATAATATCTTATAATGCAACCAAATTTTAGTCACTTTTAGCTTAGTCATTAATTGGTTGTATAAATTTTAATTTCTAGTATTGTATTTAGTCATAAATTTGGTCATTAATTTGGTCATTTATTTAGTCATTGATTTAGTCATTAATTTCCCAATTAGTGACCAAATATACAAAAAAATATATTACTATATTATCACCCTAGAAAAGGAATTAATGACCAAAGAAATATGACCAAAATGTTGGTCGCGTCATAAGACACTGTAAACTAGCTACTAATAGTCACATATATGAAAAATTTAGTCATCACTTGAAACCGATTAATGAGCATAAAAATATGACTAAATTTCAGTTGTGTTATAAGATATCGTAAATTAGCTACTATTAGTCATATATATGCAAAATTCATTTAGTACTTTATATTCATTTCATTTACTTTCACGAAGAATAATTATAATTGACTAGTTTGGTTGTATATTTGTTCATCATTAATGAAGATAACCTACCAATTTAGTAGTTTTAGGTTGATTTTATGAGTTCATTATTAGTCAACACAGATTAATTAGTATGATTTTCCCACTAAATTAAAAAAATGTCATACAATGTCATTCAAAGTTACATATGTTAGCAATACCAAACAACATCAAGTGAAACTATAAGTAGTTTCAACCACAAAAATTATATTATATGAAATGTCAAGTAATAGAAAATGAGTGTCCAACTTAATATTAGTTGGACTACAATTTACACATGAGACATTGTTTGATCACTTCAAAATATTACCATTGTGTTGCTAAGATATTGTAGGTGAATTCACCAACTCTGAACACTTGACCATCAGTCTCTATGTGCTTTTCTTATGCGGGATATTGGCTCTAACATTACCACTAGACCGATTCTCTTCTCTCTCTCTTTCTGCATTTTCCGCTCGAAATTTATTGTTCTCCTCTTTCTTCAATTCCTGCTTCTTACCATCAATACTCAGTTCCTTCTCTAGAAGAAGGATAAGATATAATGCAGAGAATAGGACATGAAAGATGATGAAAACTAGAATATAAACTAAACTAGACTACAAAGTATTTCTATGACATATACCTCAACATAAGCAATGCCAAAGCCATTTTGCCCCATAAAAGCAAGAAACTCGAACAAGTTCTCTTTCGTTGGGTGATAGTTGCCACTATGTGGCAAATTACATGTATAAACATAGAAAATAAAATGTCACCATATAAAAGAACACCTTAGTAGATTAGTATTCAACCTTGAGAGAAATATTAGGTGAAATCATGTTAACCAAGTTACATGCTAAAAGTTCAGGTTCTAGATAACTTGCGAGGACAAATAATTGGAGGTGTGATTTCTAATCCTTGTCATTTTATTATCTAATGCATGAACACAAAAAAATAAAAGAATTTCAATCAATTAAGTGTAATAATAATTTCTTCCTCAAGCTTTGGTTGTTTAAAGGGACATGATACCAACTATTTCAAATTTCATAGTGAAAAGACAACAAAATAAAAAATAAAAAAAAATCAAAATACATTCAAATAATAAAGAGAGTATATCATGGAATGGACATTGCATTTATACAAAAAATGCTTACTTATCTATCAGTGTCTTGTATGGCATTCATAAAACATTTTCTTGCCCAAAAAAACCATGAGGTGAAAGAATCACAACATTAAAAACCATAGGAATCCCTACTAGAAACTCAAACAAGACTATTTAGTTGGGAGATAGTGGCCAACATGTGGTTAGATGACCTGTATAAAGAAAGAAAATAAAATGTCACCATAGAAAATAACACCTTACGAACTTAATATTAAACCTTAAAGAAAAATCTCGGGTGTAATCATGTAAACTAAGTTACATGTTTTAAGGGCCAAGTAGTGAATTAGCATACAATATTTTCAGCTCTCCATTTTTTATTGCACCAAACTCACTAACATCCAATCCAAAAAGCCAATAATTTTCATTATAGCAGTTCAAGAAAGTTTCTACAAGAAACTTCTTAAGAAGCACCTTCTCCATTCTCCACTCAAGAGGAAAAATCAATGCTCGGTAAATATCAATATCCCTTTTCTAGCTATTCTTAGGAATCATGTATATCTTCATATACAAAAAAACAATGTAAGAGGAAAGTGTGCAAAAAAAAGGATATAAATTTTAATAGATGACAACGATGACATAATGAGAAAAAGGAATGAAAATTAAGAAACCTAATTTATTTGCACAAGGAAAAGATCAGGTAGAAATCAGAAACAAATCTCAAGATTTACACAAAAAATGCCACCCTTATTACCATTTTATTCATATCAGTGCTCCTATACATCATCAAGTTGTCGTTACTAAAAAGTGTTTCTATTTGAAAGTGTACCTTGAAGAGGATGATAAAGGTACAAATACACTTGATTTCAAGCTAACAAATTCAAAACAAGAAAGAAATTTTTTTTTGATCTTTCTAGCTTCCAGAAACATTCTTTCGATATTAACAACCTTCTTTACAAATTAGAGACGCATCAACCAAAATCCCAAGGAATGCATTTGTTCTTTCACCATATCACAATTTTATGCTATAAAAATTTACCAATCAATCCTAGTGTCACTAAGAATTTTCACAAAACCATTTACTAAACAAATCGTCTTAATTATATTTGATAAATGAAGTTTCAAAAGTACAAATTTATTTTGATTTGGAGTTGGTGACACTCAGAGCTTCAACATAATTGTATGTTTATTACACACCCTTCTTTTCATGATGGCTTATGAGTTTGATGCCAATCAATTTGAAAACTCTATATTGCAATTACCATGACATGGGACTTCGCCATCATAACAATGGGGAGGGCGAATGGTAAAACCCCATTTGTTAAGGTATATGTACCTTGAGAAGAGTACAAGTCCTACCCATTTAGGTATTAGCTCATTGAGAATGTAAATATCAATAATATAGAGGAGAAAATTCAGACAAAGGCTATAATAAATGAATGTATCAATAAGAATGTTATAATTAAAGTGAGATCATAATTGTATAAAAGTTACCTAGATTTCAAGAAGTCAACTTTTAGTTCTAATTAAACAAGAACCCCAATGAAACATCCTTCACTTCCAAACCTATGTTTATGAAATCACATTAATAAGATATATATTTCCTCACCTACCTGTCACATTGAAAAACTTAAGGATAAGAAAGATGAAACTCGTCATCTAAAGTAATGCCTAAATGTTTCCAGGTGGCTATTAATTAATGTTTCTTTCCACACCAATGTCTCCTGACATTGTGATAGCAATATTTGTCTCACGGAATAGGTACAAAACATCTCTCTATACACCAAATCCTTATGAATTTTTTTTTAAGCTAAACAAGCTAACTACCATCTTAAGTACTTTTATTGAAAATATTCAATCCTGAGCTAACTATCAAGAAACCATAGAACAACTTATAGTTTGAATATTCTACCAAAATTGGCCGAACAAAAAGGTAGGAAAGTTTTGAAACATTGTCCACCATTATGACCCAATCCATTAAAGCTCAAGAAATATAAAGAATAAAGAATTGGAACATTTTCACAAAGAACCAAAGGTTGATCCTATATACTATATTGGGATGTGCTTCTATTTATTTAAGTTCTTATGTGAAAATGGAAAAAGCATAAAATAGGATGAAAGTTATAATAGCACCCAAGATACAATTTTCATTTCCTTTATGACATTGTAAAAATGAATGCATGGAAAATCATAGAAATATGGTCCACCACTGTCCCAATACATCAAAGTCCAAGAAATATAAAGAATAAATAATTCGTTCATTTTCACAAAGCATCAAAGTTTGATCCTACATATTGGATTGAGGTGTTCTTCCATTTATTGAAGGCCTTAACTGAAATGGAAAACTGAGAAAATAAGATGGCACTTTTAATAGAACCTGAGATACAATTCCATATCCCTTTTGTTATACTTTATAGCTTTGAAAAAATCAATCAATGGAAAATAAAGGGGTAAGGAAGATGCGAGTAAATTAGCAAGTAAAGAAATTTTGCATGGTGACCACAAGGATAAAATCAAGGGATGAAAGTAAAATGACGTCAAATTTCAAATTATGAGTGGGAAAAGGGGCAAATCTCTCATTTTTTAAGAAACTAATAAACTGCATATAAAATCCTACAACTTGTCAACAACTTGGCCTATTTTGCATGGTGTTTCAAGGATAGGGTAGATGGGAATAGTTTCAAGTATGGCTAGAAGTTAAACCCAAATTTCAATGAGACAACCAAAAATATTTAAAAAATATAAAATTTTAAAGAAATACAAAATTAAAATTAAAGCTTCTAGAACATAGTGCTATAATATAAGTCAATAAAAGTAACTGTGATAGATAATCGATCTAATGTAACTAACTAAAAGTAACAAGTCTTAAATAATATATATTAAATATCTTGTCTACATAGATATTATAACCCTACCAAAAGAAAGAGTTGATATAGGATACAAAATCTACCAAACATGGGAGTCCTAACTGTGAAGGAAATTATCCCTCATTATAGAGACATACAACATGATATTTCAACATGCAATGCATAGATAACATTTTTCTAGGTTTGAATGTAGAAAAACTTGGAAAATATTTTTATTTGATAATTGGAACGAAATGGGCACTAGTTTCGATAGTGGGTATTCAAATGTCCTCAAAATCATCCCAACAGATCTCCTAGAACTCCCTATTTTTGGCAAGAACCATCTATAGGATCCGGGATAAATCCCTCAAACCATCATAATACGTCTCCCAAAAATCCCATTTTCTAGCAAGAAACGTTTGGGCATTGTGGAAGAGGATCACACATCCCAAAATATCTCTCATTCAAAATAGACACCTTCCCCTTGAAATCCGCAAGGAGGGGAAATTCAATAGCATGCATCCCATAAGTAGGGACAAGTCCCACTATGCAACATCATCCTCACTACATAATCCACATGATAAAATAGAAAGTGATCTAAGAATTTGACACACTAAAACATGAATTCACGACCAAGCGCAAAAATTGACCTATATATCCAAAAGTAGAATGTATCTAAGGAAACTATGAACTCATTCAAGACATGCATGGAAGATAATGTCTATCATATATAATTAAATTTTAATACTAGCATCCTAACAATTGGAGGGCCTAAATTAAGGAAACATTGGAATTATAAAACTTATAGTTTGATATATCTATTATACTTTGTACAAAATGTGAGCATATTTTGGATTACAAATTTACAACCATGATTACATAAGAACTATTTACATGTTTTAGGGGACCCATGTCCATGGGCTCCAGAGAAGTAATGAAATGTATTGATATTCCCACTAATAGCTTTTAGAGAATCCAAAACATTCAAACTAATCCATTCTTAGATTCACACCACTCTTTTGGGTGATTTTTTCACATTGCCAACCTTAGGGATCTAGTTTAGACACTACATGCGACACCACTATTGGGGAGTTAAAAGTTACCTACAATTGTTGTCATTGAACCCTGTAAGTAAATTTATTAATTTATTAGTGATAATCACAATAGTTGGTGAATGGGACCAAAGAAGAGTGCAGTCAATATGACTACAATGTGGAAGTGCAAGTGAATATCGCAAAAAGATGCTAAAGCCAACATATGGAGAGAAAGAAATCAGTGGTAATGTTATTGCAACACGTTTATAAGGGAATGTGGTATAATACAAAGTACTGAATGAACTTCTAAGAAGGAATGAGTGAGTGAGAAAATAAGGTCTTGCAATGGAGATAATACGTCATTGGCTCTTGAGTCTAATGACTGATGGCAAGGAAGCTGAACTGGGTACATGTGCATTATCAAAGTCCCGTGGGGCCAACAATGGATCCAATCATATGATATTGAGGGAGGTGTATGAGCAAGGGATACTCCTAACATCTCTCGCCAAAAGGAAAAGAAAATATAAATAGGTTTCTAGTCACTCTTATGGGATTTGGATTTAGTCAGACATGTTAGGAGAAACTTTCTGTGGACCTATATGAGTTGATCCCTATGGTGATCTAAGAAGTTGTGAAACTAATGTATGGTTCAACATCATTAAACTAGTCTCAATGGTATCTGTCGATGTCCCCAACAAGAATGAGAAGAGACCCAATCAAAGCTTTTCATAAGATTGAGTGGGATAAGATATGTGTGACCTTTTTCACCCTTTCTTTAGAAACTATAGAATTACTCTTGTTGGAGGATGCCTCTTCCTAAAACTGTAGAACTTATTAGCACAAAAAGCGTTCATTTTTAGCGTTCATGATAATAGAAATGCATCAAATATTCTACTTTGCATATTAAATTTAAAATATTAAGAAAGACCAACTAAATATTCCGATTTTCAAAAAATAAAGGCATGGCTATGTGGATTAATATATTATATACTTCATATTTGAATCTTATAACCATTTGGAAAGTGATGAATTGTAGATATAAAAAATAAGAACTATGAAATCACAAACAAAAAATTATGATTTATATAACAAGAAGCTACTTTCTAGGGGTGGTAGGGGGAATTCCAATAGATCCTAATCGAAATCTGTAACTTACCATTGGATGGGGAAATGAGGTTGAAGCTCTCACCTTGGAATAAAGTGGAAATTCACTATTCCAAGGCCTTGTCATTGTGGAAGAGAAATAAATTTGACAAGCAACAGTAGTGGGACACTCAGCGTTAATAATCAAATCTCTCTTATAACAAAAGACTCCCAAGGAATTTCCCTTGAATGGGCTCGTCCAAAACAATTCTATGAAATTCATATTATGGAGCATATAGAGTCTTTTCATATTCTCCAATATCCAAATAAGTGAGAAATGTTGAAGCTAACTAAGTAATTAAGCTAGTGGAAGGCCTGTCTGAGATAAATGGGGAGTTCATCCTTGTATTACCCCTATAAGCATGATTTTATAAATGGAGTGCAATCATCACCATGACACATCGTGCAACATGCAAATAAGAAATTATGCGTTGGAATCTTCATCAATTTTTCCTACCTATAAATCAGCTGTAAGAGGTAATACATTGTCCAATGGTGGTTGCAATGATAAATGTGGGAATTTAATCCCCTTGTTTTTCGTTTGGGAAGAATCACCTTCCATCCTATGAATTGCACCTAGAAACTAGTATGTAGGTTTTTTCCCAAATCTTGGCTCTTGACCATATATTTTCTTCTCTAGTGTCTATGAAAGTATATATGTCCATGAACAACCTTGCATGTAGTTGGGAATAAATCCAACAATCCTTCTCTCTCATTTTCAGGTGAATGTTTTTGCAGGTTCAATTATGTGGTGGGTAGAGATTGGATGAGGCCTCCAAAAGTTTCTTGGGAAATAGAATATAGTAGAATCATAATGGCCAACTATAACCATATGCAAGGTTTCCGCATATTTGATGAATTTCAACATGGTACAATGTGGACTATGAATAATAAAAAAGGATATCGTTGAAGCCTAATGTGGTGTTCTAAACTGGATAGTGTGCTAGAATTGCTAAAAAGTGGATTTCACTAACTGGCTTGAGAAAGAAAATAATGGCAATATAACTATGTGATTAACTCTATAATGCACATTCTACGTCACTTGGAACTAATTTTAAAAATAAGCTCCCTCCAACAACTATTGAAAAAACTATGGTTCATATTGGCCTACCCATGGAAGTCTCATCTCCTCCTTTTTTGGGGGACACAACCTCTAACGAGGACCCAATCCTTAACAATCACTCTATGGACTCGAAGAGAGATGAAATTCAACTATTTTACGCTTCATATTGTATGAGGTTACACATTGTGATTATCATCACATTGATGGAGTTTACAACTAGTATCCTTGGAGCTTTTTGGATGGATTTGGGGTACACACTCTTTGTTTGCTCGAAGATGCTACTTCTTGTTTGCATTGGTGTTTTTAGTTAGATAAGGCTGAATTTTATTTGGTGGATGGCTATGGTTGATGGTATTTTAATGGTTTCGAATGTTATTTCATGCCTTAAAATACAAATATATATTATAGAGTGGAAAAATAATCATATTTTGGCATAGAACAAAGTAATTTTCATTCCAGGAAAGTATTCGCAGGAAAACAGACTTCCAAATAGCCTACCTAAAAAAGATATTAACCGAGGGAAACTGGAGTTACTAGTTCTTGTGATTCTTGCTAGCTATAAATCAGTAGCTATATCCCACAAAGTGTCATAACCTTCCCCCAAAAATTGCATTTAACAAGTGTAATAGTTTTAATATGTTGGTTCTTCTTTCATTATATATATGTTATCATTATTGAATCCAAGAGCTATTGCAGGAGGACCATATGTGACCAAGTTCACCCACAAAAGTTGCATACGATTAAAGCCTTTAGGAATGCCTAATGCAACAATTATAAATATAGAAGCCACATCACCCACATTAGATGATATCATGTGCCTGTATAAAATTTTCAATAAATAAGAGTAGGGAAAAGGAGTATGCTAGACTACAAAGAGAAAAAAACCACAAACCATGAAAATGAACATAATAAGAACTACCCTATCAACAATAATACATTTTCAAATTCATCTCAATTTTTTATTTCAGAAGTAAAGATCCATACCTTATGAAAGGTTTCATGTTCTTGTAGATGGAACAACCTTATGAAATGGTAGAAACAATAATATTGAAATTATCATGAGTTAAAAACATATCTGATGCTTCCTTGGTGACCTGAAACACAAAGGAAATGTGTACAAGGATTATAAGGCTCAAATGCCATATATTATAGTAACACTAAAAGATGAACTAAGAAAGTCATTATATCTTAGATGGAATTTTTCTAAGGAAAATTTATGTATTTTAAAATGCTTAGTATGCTTGAAAGCACAAAAAAAATATCATTGTGGAAAATTTTCAATTTGTAAAGGTGTTGTTAACAAGAGTATCTCACCGTAGTCTCCTTTTCTTCTTAATGGCCATTATTTCTCCAAGATTGAATGGCTAAGATGGTTTGGTTAATTTCTTGATATTTAGATGGATTTAATACCAATAATACATCCATTTAACTAGATGCAATGCATATTAGTTTCATTGACCATAAAGTTGTTGCTTTATTAATTTATTTTAGTTGCCCACTATGAGTTTCAATTAATATGGAAAAAAAACACTTCCCCTAACTCTGTTAGAAATATACATGACATGTTATAGAGAATAGGATTCCAAAAGCCATATAGCTATGCAAATGATAGTGCCAAGAATCCTCTAATACATAGATGATATAGTTATCTTTCTCTAATTAGCAATGCACACGTTAGCTCAAATACATAGATGTTCTAACCTAACACTATTTGAAATCCAATTTCATATTTTGTCATTACCCCAGCTCATATACATCACAATTTAACTCCTAACACTTCTAGGGATGCCACTAATTAATTAAGATATTGTGGAATAAAAAACACCTAATAAAGCAGTGGGTGAATGGGTAAAGAAAAAATAAAATAAATAGAAAATCCTTGGAAAGAGAACACTAGCATACCTCCATTCTAGCAATTCCAATGGAAATTCCAATTTGTGCAAGCTTCAAGGTAGGTGCATCGTTGACACCATCTCCAGTCATTCCCACCACTTTCCTAGTTTCTTTGAGCATTCAAACTATATCTTGCTTGTGCTTTGGCTTTGCTCAAGAGAAAAATCAACCACTAGGTTTTGCAAAGATTTCAATATGTTTATCCATAGATAATGCCATGAATTCTCTTCTAGTTGTTGTGTGGTGTTCTATTCTTTCCACAACTAGCCCACGTAGTTAACAGGGGGGTTAGAAGGGGGGAGGAGCCCCCCCTTTGTTGTGCTAATTGCATAGCAGGGGGGGTCACAGGGTTTTGAGGGGTGTAGGTAACTCCACTCTATGGGGTTCGGGGCAGCGCCTCGAATTTTTTTGTTTTTGGATGCTATATTAGGTTTGGCGGACCTATATATGGTTTTGTACACAATTGTTCACACATGGTTTTGGATGCGTTGGTTATCGGTCCATGGTTTTGGATGCTTCAGCATGTATAAATATGTATTGTAACATTGAAAGGAACAAAATGAAAAATCAAGCTAGTAGTCTCAGTTTTGGGATCGAGGAGAAAATCTCTGTGTATATGTGTTTTATGTGTTATGCTCTCGCATTATTTATTTACTGTGTTTTAGAATTCGTATGCAGGTAATTTCTGTATGGGGTTAAAACCTACACAACCAACACTTTTATCACTCATATCCTCTCATTCATAGAAGGCACCAACTTACTGACAAATGGCTTCAACTATGGACTTGTTATCATCCGTAACGACCATTACTTGTTTACATGTGCCTTGATAATCCTATATTGGCTTGTGAACTTCTTCATGAGGAGGATCCTATCAGTTTCAAGTAAGTCAATTTCAGGAGAATTAGTGAAAATAATACAAAATCTTCATGAAAGCCTATCACAGATGTAGGGGAAGAAAATTGGTATAAATAAATATAATAAGGCCCATGATAGGCCATAATTTAAATATCAAAACAAGTTAAAGGTAAGAGACAAAAAAATAGGCACAAGAATCCAACATAGTAGAACTTACTCTTAATCCAACCAAACCAACAAAGAGAAGGTCACTTTCGATACTACAATAATTTTTTGGGTCTAACAATTTCATATGAGTGGGATGCTTATCTCTAGCATAGTCATTGTGCTCTCCCAATTCATCCTTGTATGCCAGGGCCAAAAGATGTAGATCCTTTGAACTCGTTTGATCAAGCATCAAGAATAATTCCCTCGATGCATGGTCTAATTCAAAAATGGTTCTATCCTCAAGTTGTTGAAAAGCGTTCATTTCTAATATATTTTCCAAAACACCCTACAAAAAAGCTAGACATTAATATCAGTGAAGAAAGGTATCCTAAACTATTTTTCTAGTGAAACATATGAGTTAAGAATGGAAATTAAAAAATATCAACCCACTCGATACCCATGATCTTGATATCTTTTCAATATTGTTTCCCATGTCGATATCATAATAATTTTTCTATGAACATTTCAAATTCATACTTGTATGCAAGGCCCAAACGACATATAGCCTTCAAACTCAATTCATGAATATTCATCAATAATAACTCCCTCGATACATGGTCCAATTCAACAATTGTTCTATCTACAAGTTGCTGAAAACCACTCATTTCTAGTCTATTTTCCACAACACTCTGTAAAAGTACTAGACATTATCATTGAAAAAAGATATCCCAAACTATTTTGTTAGTGAAGAGTACAACTTAAGAAATGATATGAAAAAATATCAACCCACTCGATATCCACGATTTTTATATATTTTGAATATTGTTTCCTATGTCTGTATCATACTAGTTTTTCTATGATCATTCCCATAACAATATTTTCTAGGCATTAAATCTATTCATATGAAGTAACACTGATACATATAGATATAAGATATACTGCAATTTTGATTTGAATATTGAAATATCACTCTACAATAATTGTAATACTCCTAGATTGGAGTAGGAATAGCTTGATCCACCTGGATAAAAGTAGCTAGTTTTAAAAACAAGTAAATAAATATAAACATTGTTGTGTTATTGGTCATAAAATGCTCCCAATTTTTCAAAGACTAAGTCATAAGTGTTGACAAAGTGGAGGCGAGTAAAAAATTCTTGCCTATAATTTGAATTTTACAAGGATTATTAAGGATATGAACCACAAATTCTCCCTTGTTGACTTTTATAAGAATTTGTGCTTTGCCAATTTCCCTCCCGTAAGTCGAGTATTTCATTGTATCTTGTCCCTAATCAGAAATTTGTTGTTTTCTTATTATCTTTGTTTGAAACATTGTGTAGTATGGTCAAGTTGAAGTGAAATGAATACTGACTAAATTCTACATGCTCTAACATCATAGGAGATCAATGCACAATTTTAAAGTTTCAAATAAATCATAATAGATATGTCGTGCAATGTCTATTAAGATGTGGTTTGTGCAGAAACTATTGAATTGTTTTAACAAGTTCGCTATGCCTAAGGCTATATTGAAATTAATGGTTGTAGCTAATTTGGGTGTTTGAACAACCTAAACATTGAAATGAGGAATATTTTATATCTTGATAAATGTTTTGAAATCATACACAATGCCTCTACTATGAAAAATGCATATTCTTATGGGAATTTTTTTTATTATAAACTATATAAATTTAGTGCATCTCATTTCTATCATTCTAAATATAAACTTTTAAAAGGGAGAAAAAGTATAACACCTTCAACATGTTGCATATGAGTAATGTAAAGCTTTAATATCCTTTTATATTTTACAGGATCAATGAAAAAACCAATAGGAAGTCTCCTCGAGGCTAAACCTAATATTCAACTATTGAAAGGAATTGAACTACCTAAACCATTATTGCCATTCCATATAATTCATACTAAAAGTAGTCGAAAGTTAAACTTCAAGGGCACAAAATGATATAGCAAATGAAATATTATTATATTTTGGTTTTGGAAAGGAACACTCTAATTGATCAAGTAAAATGTAATGACTTGAAAAGGAACCTAAAAGTACTTTAGGGGTAGGCTTAAACAAACAATATGCATTTTCTATTAAAGTTGCATATTTGTATAACTCATCCTAACTACATAGTAAACTTCCACTAAGGTTGAGGCTAGGAAAACATGAATATTTATGTAGCCTGCTCAGTAGGAGAAACCAAATTCTCATGAAAGTATTACTAAAGTGGCCTTGAAGATCAAAGGATACAAATATGACGTTCGAAAGGCCAAACATGAAATTTGCTTCTTAAAGCATGCCAAGATGTACGAATAATGTGACCACTTTAATGTAGAAGTAGATGGTCCTTAATTTTGAATATTATTATTAAATTTATTCCACTCTTTAGCTCCTAGGGTTCTTCATGAGGGGAAACCTTCTTTAGATCCAACCATTCTTGTTTTTTGAGAAACAACCTTTTATTTATGGTTTCATATAATAAGTTGTGTGTTGACGAATTTTTTTCTCCAGT
Organism: Pinus taeda; assembly: GCA_000404065.3. Taxonomy (NCBI): domain Eukaryota; kingdom Viridiplantae; phylum Streptophyta; class Pinopsida; order Pinales; family Pinaceae; genus Pinus; species Pinus taeda. The sequence continues at coordinate 86,144 of APFE030727718.1, read as the reverse complement.
ATGAAATTGGAATTACATGAAGGAGACCTTATTAAGTCAGCGTAATTAAGTGTTTTAAATTTTCCTTGACATAAGTGCTACAAATAGAGTTGGTTACAACCAATTGTTTTACTAGTATCCCAGATATTTCAATGTGTTGGATCTGTTGGTTAAGAAGGTGATACTACTATTTCCTTCAGTTGTGTGACCTATTTTATGTTTTTATTCATGTGGCATTCATCCCTTTAGTAGAATAGAATTTATAATAAAAACCAATACCTATCACCCAAACCACTTCGCAGACATTTTTCCATTTCAAAGATGTTTCACTTTTAGGGTAACGTTCCACATGCATAATTCCATCCAAACATCTGGTTCTTGAAGATATGGAAAAAATGTTTGTGTGTCCATGCTATGTGTGTATTAAAATTCTAGGAGTCTTGGTCCTTGGACTAAACCTCATGTCACTAACTAATAAACGTTTTCCAGTGGTGCAGGTTTATTCCAAGATGATGTGAGAAAGGAACAATTACTGCAAGCAAAGAGCCATGATATGTTGTTTCAATGGATCCTAGACAGGTTGTTCAACAATTGTGATCTAAATCGTTGCAAACTAATTATATAATTGTGGTAAACTTTTGTGCCAAAGGTTTTCTTTGTAAATTATTTTCAAAACCCACAAGGCAAAAAGTTAATCTTAGAAGAACCATCAGTCTAAAGTAGAGCTTGTGGTTTTATGAAACCACCATTTCCATACTTTGGTCCAATTTCCATGTCATTTACACAAGCCCTGCATGGGTAAGGCTTCCCAGATTTGGCTTACATATTTGGCATGGTAGTCACTACTACTCTAGATAATTGCATTTTTTCTAACAAATGTAAGCTCAAGGACAGTTTGAGGATCAGTGGATTCCTTCAAGTCACAAATTTTATTATTAACCTTTAACAAGATATCTTAAGATTTAATATTAGAATGGTACATGTCCCAACTTACAAGTAATATATATATGAAGTAACACAAAACAAATGCTTCAAACCAAGATTGACATGTAGGGAAAACAAAAAATTTAAGATATACCAACAAAATTGAGAATTTTTTAGTGTATATTAAATATATATATTATATATATATATATATATATATATATATATTATATATATATATATATATATATAATTGAAATTGAGCTATTATAGAAGCATGCCACACACTGGATAAACAAAGTTTAACATAGGATTGAAAAGGACAATAACAAAACATTTTTAGCAAATAAAAACCTTTGCTAAGAGATGATTTTGTCCAAAAGGTTCCCTAACTACAACACTCAATGATTTCTGATAAAGATCAAACTACAACAAAGCCAACCGCTTTGATCTATGTATCCACCAATCACAGTTACCTATACAAAACCAAAAATCACACTCAACAAGTTAGAGAACATAACTCCAGTATACAATTCATTATTGCAAAAAGATGAGAATGATAAATTCTAAATCAAATGATTAAATCAAAACATGGGCATAAGCACTCACGTAATTTTACTTCCCTATTTTTAAAATGGCATTTTCATCCCCTGTCTTTGGAAACGAAGCTCCGATATTTTCAATCAGGAGCTTCATACAAGCCACGAGAAAGAAAGAAACAAGTTATGCTAGAACAACAAATGGACGAACAAATTATATGTTTGTTTTCTTGAATAATCCACGAATCATTATAAATCAAAATTGTGTATCTCAATTAGGTGTCATCCAAACTTTAGGGTGCTTTTAGTATGCCCTTCTGTTTACTACAAAGTAGAGAATTCATTTAGCCTATTAATCCTCTGCAGACTGCTCTTCGGTACCTATTTGAGTACTTCCAAATTGACCCTGATGTTTTCAAATGGTAGAATATGACATGAAAACCAATATAAAAATCAATAAATTATCTAAGTACTAACATTTAAATTTTCCTCGGTTGTCTTTCCAGTAGCATGGAATTGGTGACCCTGATAAGATATCCTTGTATCATTGCAAAATGAAACAATTTCTCCTAGATTTACCAAATTTGCAACCATATTATGTGCCAACCAATTTAATATGCTACCATCTTCGGATTATACGTAGTTCATTCAACATGAAACTCCTGAGGTGAACCTGAACTGATCCCTAAGGCTATAAATTAGTGATCGACATCTGATTAGTTGTAATTGTTCCTATATTATTAAAGAAAATTATTGTTGTGTAGCCCAATGTCTCCACACTAGGAATATTACACACATTAGAATTATTTTTTCCATCTAAAAAGTCCCAAGAACTAAACATGTAGTAATGACAGTAGGAAATCCCTCTAGTATAGCATCAACTACCATATATAAAACAATTTTAAAATAGTATCTACATTTCTTAAATAAGAATCTGACATTTTTTGGCTAGCCATCTATGGCATCCCATGAGAGGAAATGTTTGTGGTTGATGATAGAAATAAGAAAACAAGCAACACCAATCATTGTTGTTAGCATTTCAAGAAATTCATGTAATTTCAGTTTCAAAGGCATATCAACACCTTCCATAGAAGCTTCCTAAATTTATGTCTAAAATTCCAATGCTCACAACAATGCAAGTACATCAACGATTGAGAACTATAGTTCCTGCAAACATCATGCAATATTTTGACTACAACTTGTAGTCGCTCATGAGAACTAGATATGTTCTTTTAAGCACATGAATTCTCTCTCCAGTCAGGGAACTCTACTCCATCATTTAGGTCGATGTCTTGAGCGATGCAATTTGCATGTCTGGGGGAACATTCTCTCCCAACTTAATTTAAACTAGATCTCCTGGAACAAGTTATTGAGTAGTCATATCTAGAACAGAACATCCATCTCTTAAGATATTAGCTTGTTCATATTGCATTTCTTTGATAGCTTCTGAAGCCTTCTCAGCTTTACTCTCATGTCGTACTCCAACAATGGGACTAAGGATGAGAATCAAGAGAATGATGAAGGGCTCAACATAGGCTATTTTAACTTCCTCAGTTGACTCATAATCATGAAAGTAGGAAAGAACAAATGAGATTCTAGTTGCCACTAGAAGTATTTTGATAAGCATATCATCAAATTGCTCCAAACCGAGTGTTGGGTCATGGAAAAGGTATGTTTTCCCTCCTAATTTACTTGATTAATAGTATGGTTTTCATGGATTTTCACTTGCCTTGAACATGTTCTCGAAGAAAAGAATGTGAAAAACAAATAAAGAGTATTGTCGAATGGATTACATACTTTTAGCAGTAAACACCTAAGATTTCAGTTGATTATGTGCAGGATGACTAGATTGGATAATTGGTGTTCCTTTGGATAAGACAATAGTTCCAAGGATGGAAGATTATGTTATTCCAGCTATGCGGCCCAAACTAAAGGCAGGAGGAAAAACATGAAATTTAAGAGAAAACCTTGATTATTCAGGCAAGTAATCTTGAGGATCTTCCAATCATTAGCATAAGCTATAATTTTCTAGAATTTCATAGAGAGTATACAACGATAGTAGGTGAAGAATAATTTTAAACATTTTTGTTAATAATTGTAATTGCCAATAGTCTATGAACGCAGATTCTACCTTTAAGGTTGTAGTAATTTTTTAAATTATTTTTTTATGGTTAATAAAGAACTTGGAGTTTCACATTAAATTGTGTATTAAGTTTCTATAGCAGTTCCTTCTAGAGGCTTTGGGCTCGGTCGCTGGAAGATCTACTACTCGTTTGTATTATGTTCATTACTTCTTTCTGTCAAGATTTACGTTGTCGTTCATTTTATAGGTTGAGATCGTTTAAGTTTTATATTTGAGTTAATATCATTTTCACAATTCCTAAGGAAGTAAGTCTTGTATTTGATTATCATTTCCTTTCTGCATATGCTTGTTGTAGTCATATAATTCATTAATTGTAGCTTTGGATGCCCCTTGTGATCAATGGGGTTTGAGTGGTTTCCTTTAATATGTGTGGATTCAATTTGATTTATTTTGGGAAATTAGAATATTAGATTGAGATAATTGTCTCAAAATAGTTTGTAATTGATTTATCTTTCCAATATCGAACCATAGAATAATTCTAGTTTTAATGAGTTGTTGAGAAATTTTTTATTTCTACAACTATTAGTTAGGATTTAGGGTTAATTACTTGCATTCCAATCTCTGATTGTTATCGCACATATAATGCTAACAACCTTGAAATAGAAAAACGAATCCCAGGTTGACTTATTAATGTAGGATTAAGATTGATTTATAAAGATATCTAAGTGCACCAGAAACCATCTTTCATAAAGGTTTACCATTTTATTTTTTTAGCTCATTCCATCCATACGTTTGATATCGTTTATGCATGTATGAGGACTTAAACCTTTTTCTATGTGCACATCATATTCCTTAAGGAATTGTTCCAAAATTTTGGACCAAGCATCGAAGGGTTTTTCCTCCATGGATCATGAACAAATGATCATGATCTGATTTCAAACCAAATGTTCCATCATCAACAAATCTATAATAATTTCAAAAAGTCTCATAAGTTTACAACCTTTGACTTAACCTTCAACTAAGGTTTTACATGCCAAGTTTCTTAGGGTGAAAACAAAGTTCACATTTGATTTCAATCTATGCAACTTGAAACAACTTATTTTATTTTCACCATGCCAATGAATTCAATTTCTAACATTAATAAGCTAAATTATCAATCAACAATAGACCTTAATATTGAAATTGAAAAAAATGTTTTCTCATAGATAGTTTTTTTCCTATAAAACAAGTCGTAATACAATGTGGATAAGAAGATCATCACACGGATTATTTCAGTGCAAACAACAAGAAACTAAAAGCATGACTATCATGTGATCATCACACTCATATTTGTTGACACATAAATAAGAAGCTTTATAAATGAAACCCATTTGGTAATGTTGTAACAAAAAATGCCCTAGGACCAAAACTTAACACCCAAAAAATAATCAAGAAAAACTAACCAATAGGATCAAATTTTTGAAAGACAACTTTCCACAAGAAAAAAATATAGAATTCAAGAGACAAGCTGTCACAAGCTCTTGGATATGATTCCAAACAATTTGTTCCACTTTCAACAAGTTGAAAATATCTTACTATAGTGTATCAAAATATTTAGGTAACCTTTTAAAAATTAGCACCGCTTTCAAAACATCCTTGATTTTAGATAAAAAGAAGGCCTCTGATTCAAAATGCAGTACGATTATACATATTCATACCTGGGTACTATAATAATATATTTCCAAGAAACTGTACTGGAAAATGGTGTCCAAAATTGATGCAGTTTTCTTTTGGACTCTACAAAATGGCTTGAGGTTTCTAGTGATTTTTCTTGTCCATTTTTTAGGAGAAACATGTTTCTCCCATGAGCAACAACTGAGAAATTTTATTTATTTGAGCCTCATAAATGATTATATCTCAATGTTTTAAGTTGTTTCTTGTTAAGAAGCAATAAGAGAGAAGCAAATAAAGGAAAAATTAACTAAAATGAAAAAAAAAAACTCAAAGCTTTCTCAATATAAAATTTTATGTCTCGGCTCATTTTGTACTTGCAAAAGAGAGATTTGATTATTTTATAGATACTACTTTTTTCTAGGAGGGTTTGGGAGTCTAGTTGTGTTGTAGAAAATTGTTATTGGAGGCAGATACTCCCTCCAATAGGATATTGAATTTTTTTCATCATGTAATAAAGAGTTACCAATTTTCCATGATGTTTCTAAGATGTTGGAGCACAAGAGCGGGGTAACATACATGGGGAATGTGTGTAGATACCCCCAAATTTGAGGGAAATTCATGGGGTGGGGGTACGGTGTTGGGGTTCCTAGCATTGGGAAGGGGGAATCTTCAAAATAAAATAAAATAAACTAGAAATCCCAATGTAACAATTCATCCCATGTAAATTCATCAGTAAGCAATGTAAAAACAAAAATTTAAAAATGGTGAAATGATAAAAACATGGATCATGGTTTATCAATCATCATTATTATTATGCTTTGTACTTTATCATATTTGAATATATATAAAGGTCATGTATGCAATGCGTAGAGGTTCTTTGACATTCTTTTCAACATTTACTAGTTCCCATGTTTTCCCCATATAAATGGAAACTTATTTTACAAAAACGGTAAAGCTAACAACTTCACCATTTACCTAGAATTGCTTGCTTGACTATAAAGGAAATACTATGGGAATAACTTTCATATAAAAAAAAAATACAAAGGATAAAAACTATGATAATTTTATTGTTGTATGAGCTAGGCCTCTTATGTTGCTTCTGTCTTGTTGGGTTCTTTGAAAAATTTGTGGGGGGATGCCAAAGTGTCCCACTTTTTAGGAGTGTCAAGTCCCCCATTTTGTGAAATATGTCCCACACATTGGAAAAATATTTTGGCACCTCAACCCTACATGGTGCATTCCCCATGGAGCATTGGATTAATTCAAATCTGAGCTTTGAATTTGACGTATTCTCTTCTTGTTGGGCATATTTATAAAATTACAATAAATTCATCTTTTCAATCACTGTTGGAAAACCTCCAAAGGAAGTTCATTGTTGACATAATCATGTGGCCTAGTGGTCATTGTACTAATATGTTCTAGTGGTTCCGCTTGCATTTTGGTGTTATGGGTTATGATTTCTTGCATTACACACAAATTCTTGTTTAGTGAATATGATCATAAGTCAAAATATTGGAAATTCTATTCTCTAGACTCATTTCCTAGAATTTTATAAATATGACAATCCAAATGCATGAGACATTTTCCACATTCTTACGTTTCCACCTTTCAAGAGAATAGAATGATTGTTCCAGACTGTTATGACATGAAATGAATGTGGTTTTTGTAGTTTATAATGAGTTATAATATGTGATATCTTGCAATTTGGTGATCTATCTACCATTATGTTGTGAAATCATAATTCTTATTTCATTTATATTTTGCATTAAATCTTCCAGATATTGAAAGAAATGGATTTATTTTATCATGCCTTGGGCCCTCATCTCTCATGCTATTGGCGTTTCTCATTTCTTGTCATAAGTATATTTTCACTTTACTCATGTAGAACTTCACATGATCTCTTTGTAAGATTTATGCATTTCACTGTAGTTGAGTCAAGGGTGATGGAATGTGTGTTTCTTTATGACCTTTAATGTCGTTTTCCATCCATGGGGAATTAATTCACTTATCCATGTTTAGGAGTTGCAACTAAACATGGAAGTGACTTAAACAAGTGGTTGGTAGCCCATTTTAACTTAAACTTTCATTTTTAGACTCTTTGTCACTTCCTACTCTAATACCATGAAAACTCACAAAGAGCACATGAAAGAGAGAAACCAAAGAAAAAACATTTCCCACAAGAGTCACCTATTTCGTATTGCATAAGAACCTGAGATATTATAGTACGTAATTTGTTTCAAATTTAGTTGTTAAAACTAAGGTTAAATTTTTATCTAGAATAGATCAACCTAGAATAAATTTTAATTTTTTAAACAAATCTTCTCTCAAGATTGTTTATCTCATGTAATGTTAAACATATGCCAATTTTATCAAACTAGGGTTCCCATCTAAAATGGGCATTGTTATTCCAACAATTCAACCATTAATTTATGAACCTTGCATATGAGGTACTAGGAACCCACATAATAAGGCACTCTTCAATTGATCGATCAGGTTAAGGAACTTACATTCCATGATTATATGTTGCTTCTATTGGTAGATCACTATGAACAATTAGTAATGTGGATAATTACAACCAGTAGTCTAGGGAAACATATTACATCTCTCTAACTCTCTAAGACCTTGAATCATGTCAACTTGTCTGAGACTCATATATGACCCTTAACTTTTTCACAATATGTTTCACATATTTCATAAAAGCCCTTAATCAAATGATTCTTGATTACATTAAATATATTAAATCCATCTCAAAATAACCATTCTTTCTTCCATAAACAATTGGCTATCCAGATCTGACTGGTCGGATGTACACAATTTGATTTCTTTTCTTTCTTTTTTCAAATTGAAATCGAAAATAATTTTTTATTGATTAAAAAATTATTGTGGTATAAATATTCAATAAAAAACATTGTAGCAAGAAAGTCCCTAACCATCTAGCTTCATGCCTCATTGAGGCAGCCAATAATGTAAAAAAAAGAAACCTTACAACTCAGGGTCCTCTAGTAGGGATAAGAAATTCATTCATTATTCTCATTTTTGTGAGACACCCTTATCTACGTGGATTTTGTGGGGAAACATATTAGCCGACTACAACTTACAATGCTAAATCTGTAACTAAATGTAAGACATAGGTCAAATTGTTCCTGAAAATGTAACTTGGAGGATAGAAATAATAGCTTAGGACATTACCAAACAATACCAAAGAATCCATTTAATATGATGGAATCAATGGAAGTTTCTTTCCTAAGACATGTTGTCTTTGGTCGCAACACAAATCATGAAAGGATAGCACTAGATCATGAAGTTTCTGACGAAGAATCAATGACTTTATGGCTCAAGAAGGAAAATATTCCACCTGTGAATCACATATTTGATGGTGTTTTAAAGGCTATTCCAACACCCAAAATAATGTAAGGTGTACTAAACAAGAGCACAAACATTCCTCAACACCTCGAAACTGGATGTTCTAGAAATTTTATGTGAGAAACCCTTATCCAACATACGAAAATGCAGTCATTGAAAGGAGTGAATTATAGAAAAGGTGATGACACTACCATTGTCAAGAAAACCCATGACAGGGATATAAATAAATCTAAGGTCAACGTACGAGCACAACCCTATTTCTTTCCATTTGTTTAAAAAATATTTTTACAAAGAGGGCTTCAAAACTCATTGTATAAGAGGACCAAAAATATAACTAACCACAATGGACAGTTGCCTAAGCTATGATTCATAGGAGCCCCATGTCCTAATAGATTTCACTCAATGCACTCTTAGTATAAACTTCACCTTGCCCCCCCTGCTTTGTGCCTTCACTCTGATACTTCAAGAAACCATTGGGAAGCACTTGGTACATTCTTGATGGTTTCTGGGAGGATATGTGTGTTATTTTTTAATGCTTTAAAGCATGAAATTGAGTTGTGTTTGTGATTTTGATAGTATTTTTGAGTTGTAGCAGTGTGTCATCCCTAGATTTCTTATTTATTTAAGTACGAGGTTCAAAGAATGTCGAGCGTCGAATATCAATATTATCAGCAATAGAATTATAATAATTTCATTCTTATCCATTTTTATTTTTGTTGTCATGCCTTATGTCAGGTAAATGGCCATCTTGGTTGTTATGGAGTAGTCACCCTGACTATATTGACAATTTTGGATAAAACTTATTTTGTTACACCTGTTACCTCTCACTAATCAGTTATTCCTTTTGGTATTTACAATTGGTTACAACATTCACAACATCACGCACCCTACTCCTATTTGCATTCATCTTTGTTTTGATAATTTCTTTGTCTCAATAGTTGTTGTTGATCCATCCAAATTCCCTCCTTCTCTATCTTTGTTATGTGGTAGATTCCCTTATTTCAACTGGAATCCATTCAACCATTAAATAAATAAAATATGCTGTTATTTACAAATCCTTTCCTTTATCATCCCTAAGTAGATTTACCATTCAGATGCCTATCCTGCATTGTCAAGTCTCCATCCTCTGCAAGGTTTCTAGAATGGGTTGATTTCTCATTTTCTACCTCTAGGACTCGATCTTCAATCATGTGGTATTGTACACAACTGCATTGCCTCTAGTCGGAAGAGGTATGCCAGAGAAAACAATTTGTTCTATAAAATTTCATGAATTGTTAATTTTGTTCGGCATTTTGTAGACATGGAGAGTCTCCCTGAAGAAAATGTGAAGGCACTCAAGCAGAGGAAGGAGAGCCCAACAACTTTGCTTTCTATGTTTTTGTTACATAGTGTTATAAACTTGGTTTTCCAGTGAATCCTTCTTCTCCATAGTCAATAAATTCTCCTTCGCCACACCATCTCTCTTAAATTTACTGGGAACTCTATTTTTATGTGTTAACTAGATGTTATTAGGCTAGGAATTCTTTTTATCCATACCTTTTTAATTTTGAGTGGGAAAATTAAATTCATTGAAATTCCAAATGAGAAGGATTCAAAACTTTTACCATAATGTTAAAAAAATATTATTCCAATATAATAAATAATTTATTTTTAAGTTATCTAAAGTTAAAGTTATACATGTTTTAATATTTTTAGAAAAGAAAGGTAGTTGAATTTGCAAGCTATTATGTTTTCTAATTTTTTTATTTTATTTTTTTTCTTCATGTTTTCATCTTAAGAAAGATTTGATTCCTCTGTATTGCCACTTGGTAGATCCATAATTAAGAATGGATCTAGATCGATTTAATTATTAATTATAGTTAGAGATATCATTTATTTTCTTTTGTTTTTTACGGAGAAAAAATGTTAAATAGGACATCACAACATCTCTACCATGGGAGAGGAGTTCAATAATTATGTAGAAACCCTATAGGACCATGGAAAAATTACACATGGTAAAAGGGACGTGGAGTATTTTTACTAGAGTGACATGTATTTTTGACAAAGATTAAATGGGATCTGGATAATGTTAGGCTCTAATATCCTTGTCAAAATGAAAAATATAATTAAATCATAAGCATGAGATTTTTATTCACATGATGTATATTTTTGAAGTAAAAATATTGTCGACGTGATAAACTCTTTGAAGACACAAAACTACTCATCAAATATGGTTTTTCATATTAGATGTTGGTCTCTTACTATCATACCCACATGAAGGAGGAGGAGTTGGTGGATTATGCATCAGAGGAGGGGTTTTCAACAAATTTGTGCTAGCGCAAGTATTTCATCCATTCACATTTAGGAGTTAGATCGAAAGGTCACCATGCCCTAGCTTTCAGGCCTACAAGGTTCTTAGAAAGAAAAGTTAATAATTTTATAGGGCATCCATCTAGTGATTTAAAAGCATTATTCAGGTCCTTTAGTTTAGGCCAACCCATCGCTTGAGGCCATTTTTGAGGGGCCACAAAACTCTTCTTCAAGTTGTCTAGCTTTGACTTTGGTTTCCCTTTAATCATAGAGATCGGAGAAAGACATGTAATATATTAGGAATTTCTTATGGTTTTTAGAAGTTTCAGAAGTTACAACTTTTTATGGTTTGTTTTTTTACTTGTCCTTCATCTCAAGTGCCATTGGCCTTTCCCTCCTCTGACGAGCTAGTGAAGGAGAGCCTTGGACTGACGATGAAGGAAAGTCAAATTGATGTTGAGAATATTTGAATCCATCTACAATGTAAAATTTAGAGACAAAAGGGTATTTATAATTTTAACACTGTAGATGAATTGAAAGACCCCTTTGTCTCTAAATTTTAACACTATAGATGGATTCAGAGACACATGTAGTGAAACGAAACACTCGAATACCAAAATTGTAATTTTCTATTTCGACATTGACAGAATTAAAAATTACTACATAAATGAGTAATTCATATACTTTTTGTACTTCTTATTTGGTCATATTTTTATTCTTGGAATATTGTATTCATTTACATTAATCATTATTAATTTTTTCTCGTATTATTTAGTCAAATATTTTAGTCTTGTATTAATTTAGTCATTTTAGCTAGTCTCTTTTAGTTTGGTCACTTATTATCTAGTTGTATATTTTACCCCCAAATTAAATTAATCCTTTGAGTTAGTTATTTTTAGTTCGGTCACTTAAAATTGCTCAAATTTAGTACTAATTCTCTTGAAATAATTACAATGACTAATGTTTTTAGTCACCTAGCCACTAATATAATCATTTTATACTAGTGTAGTGTGGGTAAAATGGTATATGATATGCCATTACATTCTCTCTTCCATGCAATGTCTTAACTGTTTGATGGAATTGGGACTTTATGGTTTTGAATTGTTGTGTTTGAAAGGAGAGGCTCCATCCATCTACATGTGTTTTTTTCCTTCTAAAACAAGTCTAATGTCCCAACATTTTCTTTGTGTTTGTTTTGTTCAAGATTATCTTCTCTAGGATGGGATTATATTGAGTATCTGTCACTATAGTCTATCCCCAGGATATCCTTCTATCTTGAACTAGCCTCATTTAGACTTGGGGATGGGTAGTTAGTAGTTTCATTCCTGGTTCTTGTATTTCTCAATTTTCTTAGGAAGGGTCAGGGATTTTTCTCTTCTTTAAGTGGAGAAAGCTTGCTCCCTGGAAGCTCATATGGGGGTTCTATGGTCTCTTCCCGTGTGGAAGCCATATCTGGCATATGTTTGTGACTCGCCTTTGGTTTGGGAACAAGGTTTGTCTCTGTAGAATATGCTCCTTTGTTTTCTCCATACCAATAAATCAATGTTATGTTAGATAGCTCTTGGTTATGGTGATGGTATCTCTATTTGGGTTGCTTGGTAAAGAATGTATTCAATAGAAGAGAAGGGAGGAAGTTCCGTAGGTTCTTTATTGGAAATTATTGTTTCTGGTTTCTTCCTTGGTAGGTGTCCAAGGCAGTAGTGTCACCAAAAAGATGGGTGCTTCTGGGCTCAGGCTACCACATGTGCAATGAATTTTATTAACTACTTTCCCCACTATAAACCATAAACACACAACAATGTCTCGGTCGGTAACTGCAATGGAACAAAGCTAATCCCTAAGGGGCCGAGGTAGAAGATTGAGGGGGACCTCATCGGCAGGGCTACCCAACTCCTTTATGGGTAAATCAAGGTGTAAAAAACTAGTTTCCATCATCATAAATCATGCAAATACAACTTATCATGAAGATTCATTGGAGGAAAGTCAGCAGTTAATTGATGAATTGGGATACTACTTGAATCATCAGGCTGGCATGATGGAAATCAATCTAGAGGATTGGTGAGCTATGGTGTTGGATCCAGGGCACATTCATGGTTTCTTCATTTAATTTAAGCTTACCTTGTTATTGTATTGGTATATGAAGAGTATACTGCGAAAGACTTTGCAGCAGGTCTTTGTTGGCATTGAAGCAATAGTGCATGACTTTGCCGATTATAAACATAAATTTTAGAACCTCCAGTTTCAGATGAAGAAACAACATAGCCACCTTTGGCAAATAAAGTAATGTATCCCTTGCATTCTCCCACAAACATAGCTCCAGAGATTCAATGCTAGCCAACTAGTTTTGGAGAAGTCATAATCTACTAATGGAGCAGAGTAGTCCGCTAGCTGGTCTCTGAGTTTTCTTTTCTTTTTTGTATGCAAGAATCCTCTAGTTTTTACAATGCTGATAGTTTCTTTTTTTCCATGTCAAATTAAGGCAAGACAAAAACATTAAGATTTAGCTAGCTTGGTTAGAAACACTTAATGTTTTTTGTTACTGGATGGCATGTCACGCTATTAGGTGACTGACAAACTTGCTTTCCATCTAAGTAAGATGAGGCCACCTAAATCTCTATTGTGTCCATGTAACTTGCTTATATATTAATGAAAAGGGAAGGGACTCCCAAGCTTACAAAAAAAAATCTCATTTCTTTAATTAATTATTTGTAAGATGTCAAGTGCATATATATTGTGTGGTCCTTAGAATTATGTTGTGCGAATATTTTTAGTTTGTAGACCCCTTAGCATGCAACATAAGTTTATAATATTATGAAATCAAGTCATTAACATTATAAACCCTTACGATTAATATTATAAATCCATGGGATTAATAAACCAAAGGAATTATTAATATTATAAGCCAAAGTGATTAATCAACAAAAGAAATAAATTAAATAAATAAATAAATAAATAAATAAATATATATATATATATATATAATATATATATATATATATATATATATATATATATATATATATATATATATATATATATATATATATATATATTAATCTCAACATTTGTAGGGTTACAACGTAGCCATATATAATAATAACACCCCAATATGGAATAGAATTGAGGTGGTGACTTAACATCTAAGTCTGTCTTAAGAACACCTAATCACCATTTCTCCAAGATCCTGTGGACACCTAGGAGATTAATATTAGAAAAACATGTGATTAATGTTATAAACTGAAAGGATTAATAGTACCCAAGAGATCATTAATATTATATACCCAAGGGATTAATAAACCCAAGTGTTTATTCGTATTATAAATCTAGGTTTCTAAGAAGTTGAGGGATTAATATTATACTCTTAAGGGATTATAAACCCCATGATTATTATTATAAAGCCCAAGGGAATAATGATATTATAAACCTTATTTTTATAAATGTTAACATTATAAACTGTAAACCCTAAAACTAATATTATAAACGAGAATACTAAACCCTAATGTATTCAATTTCATAATGCGATATGAATAAATTACAGTGGAATATATCATTTTAATAATGATTTTCACACTCCTTGTCACATTAAGAGCTCATATATATATATATATATATATATATATATATATAATATATATAATATATATATATATATATAAATATTTTTAATATATATATATATTCAATATTTATTTTATTATAAACCCAATTGATTGTAAACCCTAGACATAATGTTAATACTTGGGATTAATAATAACCGTGGGATTAATATTATAAACTCTAAAATTAATATATGAAACCTAAAATTAATAATATAAACCCTAAAATATTATTATAGAGATTAGGCATTGATATTACAAACTCAATTTTTTATTAGTATTATAAATCCAAGGGATTATAAACCTCAATATTAATATTATAAACCCTAAAATTCATATATCATGTCTAATATTATTATTATAAAACCTAGGATTATAAGCCCTATGATGTTATTATACATATTTAGGATTAATATTATAAAATCAAGAGGTTAATAAACCCAAGGGATTATTGCTATCATAGACACAAGGTATTAATAAACTTAAGGGACTAATAATATTGTAAACACAAGAAATTAGTAAAGCCGGTGGATTAATATTATAAACCCTATGATTATAAACATGGTGAAGGATCAAAATTCTCTGCCTACAACACTATAAAGGAGAACACCTAGTATAGACCTTACAACAACTCCTTTTTCGTTGAAATGGTGGTTCTAACTTCTTAAACTAGGTCGAGTTACCAGGGAGTAGATAACGCCAGGGGTTCAAGGGCCCTGTTGGAGCGCGGTAAGACCCGACCAAGCCCCCCACGCAGCCTGACTCTCAGAACAGGGCATAGAACTAGCATGAAGGAAATCTTTCCCATCTCGGGAGGAGGATAGGAGGAACAAAAGAATTCCCGGAGAGCCATTTTCATCTCTACAACTGGGATTCTACGTTCTAGGGCAGAGCATTTCTTTCCAGGCAAAGAGAACGGAGAAAAGAGAAATCATAATGTCTGAAGGACGGAGACGATATGAAACATACCACCTTTTCTTGCGAGAGCCGAGGAGGATGACTGGTTACAGGGTTGAGCAGGTGCCTTTCCACTCTTTTTCATCATTCTTTCCAGACTAAATGATCCTTCCATCTGTTTCCTCAACCTTATTAACTTGTTGCCCTCTCAACCGGGCCTCCACTTGGCTGATTAATTTTCCGGCCTCCACATGGCCATTTATTTTTCCATCAGGTGATCCAGACTCCCTATCTCAGGAAGCGGTGTGACTTAGCCTACCTGCGTTATGCGTCATTATGACAATATCCTCCCAACTACTCTTGTTGAAGCCTTCATGTTCTCCTGTTGCCACCTATCGTCCTGCCTCTATCTATTAACTCGAAATCCGGAGCTGGTTCCAGATCCTTCCTTAATGTTGTCTCAGTTCGCACGTCTTCTCCATCCCTTCGACCAGACTTGCCTTGCCCCGTTGCCTGCCCGATTTGATCATGCCTTTCTCTTTTTCCTGTTCCCATGGATATGCTGTCCGTCCCCAGCTGTTGCCAATTTTCTCTGCCTTCGCTACGTGCCGCCTGATCTTGACCATTCATCTCTGTCCTACCTTCACCACCTTTATCGACATCAAGCAATAACTGAAGTCAAGAGTTCTCCTCCTGGCGCAGATGAGGCATGCCTTCGCTATTGATTTCTTTGCCCCAATTTCAGCAACACCAATTCACAAGCCAATCCGCTAGCTTGTTACCCGCACGCCTGGTGTGAGTCAGAAGGAGGTAGTCAATTCTGGGTAGGAGCTTCCCAATTTTTCCGACAAGCCAAGCAATTCTCCAGATTTTGCTGATTTGTTCCACTGGTTGTTGTTGTTGGAACTTCATAACCATGTCGATTACCAATTTCGAGTCACCCTCGATCTCGGGCCGCTTGATATTGACTCGTAGAGCAATTTCCAGGCCCCGTTTCAGGGCGTGTAGCTCAGCTTCATTGTTTGAGGCTTCCCCGCAGTCCATCATGATGGTTCTTAGAGTGTTTCCCTCAGCGTCTCTGAAGACTCCCCTAATGCCAGCCTTTCCTGGGTTGTGTTTTGCAGTGTCGTCGAAATTTAGATTTCTGAATCCTTGTGGGGGGTTGGTACTGGTTTCTTTCAACCACTTCTTTCGTCTGTTCTATTCGTGAAACACCCCTATTTACCATACTCTAGATGACCTCTAGTCTTTTCAGGATTTCCCCCTCCATTGTCGATGCCTGCCCGTTTTCGTCCTTCCAGCTTTCCTTTAGGATTGCTTCCCGAATGTTTCTAGTGGTTTGTTCCTAGATTGCTGCGGGGGTTCGGGTTTTTGCCTTGAAAATTTCCCCCTTCCAAGCTTTCCATATATTCTAGAGAAGGAACCCGGTGGAAAGGAGCCAAGCACGATTGACCACTAGATTCTGGTAAGGATTTCTTAGCCAATTAACTATGGTGCTTACGATGTTTTGATGGTTTCTCTGATGGCGCTCAAACAATTTGTGGTGGCTTTCCCGCAGGGAGATGCTGATGGAGTAGCGGTTCATCAAATGTTCCATGGTTTCTTCTTGGGAGATGCAGAGGGAACAGCGAGATAGGCCTTGGTTTCCCTTCCTCAAAATCTAGTCCCAGGTAAGCACTCTGCCATGGAGAATGGTCCAAATGAAAAAAGAGATTTTAGGCCAGTGCTTGGTTTTCCAAAGGTTTTTCCATTGATTTGTTTATGGTTGATGGATTTGATTTATTTTGTGGTAGTAGGCTTCTGCTATTGAGAAATTTCCTTGAATGCGTTTACCCCACCTGAGAATATCAAATCCTGTTTTCCTGGCTATTTTCTGAAATGCCATCTTTGTGTAGTATTCTTGCCATCTGTCGGTTTCTAGTGCTCCTTCCTAGTCCTCTTTTTGTTTCCAATTGCACCAGTATCCTTCCTCATATGGCTTCAGAGAAATTGCCAACAGTTGATGCCCCAGTCTGGGATGAGAAGGCAAGGATGGCGTGTAGGTCGTCTTTTTGTATGAGGCGTTCTCATTGCTGCCAAGATTCCTCCCTGAATCTGGCTTTGTCGCCTGCTCGAATTTCCCAAAAATTGTGATCCCTTATCAGGTCTTTGCTGCCTCTCGCCAGGTTCCAGATAGCAGAACCTCTAGTCTCTGTCGTGCTTCTCAATCTTTCTTCAGTTTCCCGTATCGTGTCATATTTTCTTTCCCATAGCACCTTCCACAGGTCAGGGCCACCCTAAAGCCACCTCCACCAGAGCTTCGTACCCATGACTTGGTTGAGGACGAAGGGGTCTAGAAGCCCTAAAATTCCATCTTTGGTGAGTCGGATAAGCCCCTCCCAAGAGATTAGGGCCCACTTTTTTCTTTTCCTGGTCCCCTGCCAGAGGAAGTTTTTGAACAACGAAACCAACTTTTGGCCTGTAGTCTTAGGGATAGCTTGGCACGAGAGCTGGTAGTTATGGATGGCCTGCGAAACTTCTTTCAAGAGGATTACCCGACTTGGGGCATTCAACGAGCGTTGGGTCCAATTCTCCTTTTTATTTCGGATTTTTTTTATTAGAAGATCCCAACTGCCTGACTTGAATTGATGCTCATGCAACATAATTCCCAGGCATTTTGATGGGAAGGTTCCCCTGTTGAAGCCTAGGGTGCGTGCCAAGAATCTTTGGGTAGCCGGCGGGGTGTTGAAGAAGAACACTTCTGACTTATCCTTGTTAATCTCCATTCCAGAGGCTTTGTTGAATTGGGATAAGGATTTGATAATTATTTGGGCCTCCTTCAGAGTGGCTTGTCCATATAGCATCACATCGTCTACGAATTGCTGGTGTGAGACCGAGATGTCATCCCCACAGATTCGAACGCCCTTTATCTGCTCCCTGGAGACTTGAGCCTTTACCAATCTACCTAGGCCTTTTGTGGCTAGGATGAAGTGGAAGGGAGACAGGGGGTCTCCTTGCCTTAGCCCACGGGAGGGAGTGAAGGCTTCAGAGGGGGATCCATTTAACAAAATTGACATGACTGGAGTGCCAACCATAGAAATGATCCAATTTATCCATCTTTGGTCAAATCCATATGCTTTAAGGATGCCTGCCAGATATTTCCAGCTAAGCGGGTCAAACGCCTTGGCCAGATCCAGTTTTATGAGCATGCCTGGGGCACGAGAGCTTTTCATGGAGTGGATCACTTCCTAGGCCACTATTATGCCATCAGTGATCCGTCGACCTTTGAAAAAGCCAGTTTGCTCTGAGGCAATGAGATCTAGTAGGATCGTCTTGAGCCTGTTAACCATGATAGCTGCAAGGATTTTGTAGACAACATTACATAGGGAAATGGGCTTGAAACCCTACGGTTCATCCGAGCAGCCATTCTTCGGGATTATAGCTAGGAAGGTGGCGTTCAATCCCTGGTGCATGCACTCGGAGCACCTAGATTCCTCCACAAGATCTAGCAGATCATTCCCCATGAAGCTCCAAGTCGCCTCATAAAATTAAATGGTGAATTTGTTGGAGTCCAAGGCCTTATTTGTTGACATTTTGTTGATTGTCTCTTCAAGTTCCTCCTTGGTGATTACCCTAAGAAGGGCTAGGTTTTGATCTCTGGAGACATTTTTAGGAATATGGTGGGAGATTTTGTCTATGTCCTCAGATCGGTTGACATTTGGTTCAAAGAGAATGCTTTTGAAGTGCTCCACCAGGAGTTGTTATATTTCCTCCTGTTGGGTCACTCTGTTTCCCTCCTTGTCTTTCAAGGAGAAGATTTTGTTGTGTTGGCAATGGTTCAGCGTAGCTTTATGGAAGAATTTAGAGTTTTTGTCTCCCTCTTTTAACCATTGGATTCGGGATTTCTGCTTCCACAGGATTTCCTCCTTTTTTCGCCTTTCCTCCAATTGGGTGATTACTCTGCCTTCCTCCTCTGCCAGATCTTGAATTCGTCCATCCGTGATGATTTTTTGTTGGATACTTTCCAATCTGGACTGGAGTTTTCCTTGCTCCTGCTGGATGTTACCGAATTCTTCCCTGTTCCACTTCTCTATTTTGTTTTTGATTTCTTTGAGTCTTAGCTGAAATGAGTGCACTTTACTTTGGCCTTCCTTTCCACTTTTGCTGCCCTGCCACCAGCCTCTTACCTTGTCTAGGAAGTCAAGGGCTCGAAGCCAAAAAGACTTGAACCGAAAGGGTCTCTTTTTGTTCTGATCATTTAAGGTTGTTTCAAGCTTTATTGGCTAGTGGTTTGACCCTATTGAGGGTAGGATAGAGGCTTCGTAGAAGATATCTAGCCCGATTATGTGCTCAGAGATGAGGAATTTGTCCAGTCTTGAAGCGATCTGTTTGGATCCACCTCTTTTGTTATTCCAGGTGAATTTCTCGTTTATGGTTGGGATTTCAAACACTCTTAATTCTGTCTGCACTTCTCTGAATCTTTTCATTTCTAGGTCTACTCTGCTTATTCCACCTCTTTTCTCATCTCGAGAAGTGATTAAGTTGAAGTCACCTGCCAGGATCCATCTCTGCTCCTGGTGCAAACTTCAAAGCTTACTAAGTCAGCTGATTGAGTAATAGGTCTCTGTCTGCACGGGTGTGGGGACCATAGACAGCCGAGATTACCACCCATTCGCTTTGTCCTATTAGTTTGAATCTCCCTGTGAGGATTCGTGGCATTCCTATCCACCAGTCTGTGAATACTTCTGCTGGGTTCTAGAGAATTGTTATCCCTCCTGAACTTCATTTGGCATCTATATTTACTTGTTCATATCTTGGTTTTATTTTATTAAGAATTTCCTCCATTTTCTGGCCTTGGATTTTAGTTTCTTGGAGTAGCATAATCTAAGGGTTGTCTTTTGTGAGTCTTGCTGCCAGATGTCTCTGTTTTCCTTTGCTATTTAAGCCTATGATATTCCATGATGTCAAAATCATTGGTTAACTTAGGATAGGTTATGAAACACCGCTGATAGTGGGACTACTCTCCCTGTATTGACTAACATTTCTCCCATGAGTTGGATGGAGTCCTTAAGGTTTTTTCTTCCTCATTTTTTCCCCCCTTTGCATTGTCCATTCTGATCTCGTCTGCTTTCCTTTTGAGACTCTTGATGTTCTTCTGGTGAGGCTTTGCCATTTTCTAGTTTGGTTTTATATTGTTGGAAGGTTTCAGCATACAGCCTCTTTTGATCTTCCGGAATAAACCTCTCATCTAGATTCTTCCATTCATTCAATAGTTTTCTCAATGCTTCTTCTTCTTAGCTTAGGTCCGCCTTACTGGTCTCCTGGTCTGTCTCCATCTGTTCAGTTTCTTCATCTAGTTCCTTATCTTTTTCTGGTGGCTCGCTCAGGGCTTTTCTTTTAGCTAGCTTTCTTTCGCAGTTCTCACTACAGTCCGAGCCTTTATCCTCCAGGTTTTCCATGGGTTGATCTTCCTCGTCTTCCTCTACCTGCAACATTCCAAAGCTATTTCGATTCACTGTGATGGATTGTATTCCTTTCCTATTTTTCTGGGGGGTTTCCTTGTTGGCTTTCCTTTTTCTTCTCACCTCTTGTAATACATCTTGGTCTAACTCTTTCATTTTTTTTTGCAGGGGCACTCTATTTTCTTCTTCCTCCATGGTTATCAGAAATTCCTTTGCCAGGTGGCCATGGATATGGCACCTGCGACACCTAAACGGGATGTGTTCATAATCCATGTTCTGCTGCCAAAATTCTTCATGATATTCAAGCTCTATTGTGTCGAGGATGGGATTTGCTAGGTTCATGTAGACACATATCCTGGCGTATGAGGTGTATCTACCTCTCTTTATAGTTTCTGCTATTTTCATGAAGCTTCCTATTGAGTCACCTATCCCTTCCAAGATTTCTGGGTCCCAGAAGTCTATGGGGAGCCCAAATAGGCAGACCCAGACAGGCGCACCTAGAAAGGTTTCTTTGTCAGGGTTGTAGCATTCTTCCTAGAAACACATGAATAGACCGACATTATAATAGAAATACGGGCCATTTTCGAATACCTTATCTCTATCTTGTAGGTTAAAGAAGTGATCCGAATGGAAAATGGCCCCTTGTATTGGTTACCTATGATATTGATCCATGACTTTAGGAAGAAGCTTGCCTATATAAAGCAAAGGAGAACACTTGGCTAATTCATTCTTGCAAATCGAATATCTTAAGATCTGAAATATTGGGTTATTGTTTT
>APFE030727718.1:9786-64584 GCA_000404065.3 Pinus taeda | reverse complement strand
TAGGTCGTACACTGTTAGTATCACAGTTGGTTACAAGCATTACAGGGTATCTCTATCCTCGGATCTTCATTCTTCATGGTTATGGGTCATCCAAAAACCCACAGTTCATTGAAGTCCATTTGCTAGGCCACACACTATCAGAATCACAGTTGGTCACAAGCATTACAGGGTATCTCTATCCTCGGATCTTCATTTATCAGGGCTTTGGGTTAACCACGTAAAACCCTTACCTTCAGTGGATCTTCATATTCAAAAAGGCTTGGCAGGAGGGAACTTTACGCAATGGGGACCATTGCTTCTTAAGGAGGGAGGAATGATCCGAATGGAAAATGGCCCCTTGTATTGGTTATCGATGGTATTGATCCATGATTTTAGGAAGAAGGTTGCCTATATAAAGCAAAGGAGATCACTTGGCTAATTCATTCTTGCAAATCGAATATCTTAAGATCTGAAATATTGGGTTATTGTTTTAAAAGTTTGATCTATGAAAGGGAAGTTGAAAGCGAATCTGTGAAGGGTGATCTCTCGAGCGCTGCAGCTACGGAAGTGCAGAGGCGCCATAGAAGGCGCAGTGCGGAGGCGCCACAGAAGGCGCAGTGTGGAGATGCCACGGAGGTGCCACAGAAGGCACAGTGCGGAGGCGCCACAGAAGGCGCAGTGCGGAGACGCCAGAGAGGCACCACAGAAGGCACAGTGCGAAGGCGCCGCAGAAGGCGCAGTGCGGAGACGCCACAGAATGCACAGTGCGGAGGCGCCACAAAGGTTATCCAAATGGGAAATGGCATCAACCCATGGTATTGTAAATGGCATCCACCCGTGGTATTGTAAAATCCACCCATGGTATTCATTCACCCCCATGGAATTGACCCATGGTATTGTAAATGGCATCTGCCCGTGGTATTGTAAAATCCACCCATGGTATTCATTCACCCATGGAATTGACCCATGGTATTATAACTAGAAAAATACTATAAGTAACAAGTCACATTTTGTAAAAGGATAGATTGTCTGCCACAATATAGCCTTTATAGTTCAGAGGCATGTAGCCACACATCTCTTCTCAGAGATAAGCTACCATCGCCCTAACTGGTTTATTTCCACTTGGGTTTTAATAAAAAAGGTTTCTTTGTGGTTTTGTTTAATGGTCATTCTCATATTTTTTTCTTCTGGCAATTCAAGTTTTCATATCTTGGGGGCCTTTCCCCCAAGATCCATTGCAAGTTTTCAGATCTTGAGGGTCTCTCCCACCAAGATCCATTTCAATCTTTTAGATCTTTGGGGCCTCCTCCCAAGATCCGGATCAAGAAGATTACCATAAAGAAGCCTTTCGCTCCCAGCTTGAGCTCGATGTGGCCTTGGGGCTACCATTTTTGTTGAATCCACTTAGTGAGGTCTCTTTCCAATGGCGAGACTCCTACGAACTTATAGGTAAGGGCGTGATCCCTCATGTAGATTCTATACTTTTCGAGTTTGTTCGCTGGAATAAATAATCTGGGTTTCTCCATTGTGCATGGCAGGCATTTTTGTTTGCGGCTTGTTTGCCAGCTAGGTCGTAGCACTAGGCCCGCGTTCTTCGTTTCCTCTATCTCCTGGTTACTCTGTCTATCTCCTACCACCGTATCCTAGTAGGAAGGGATCTCTCCCCTCCTGGCATTTCTGTCATGCCTTTGTTGCTTTAGCCGCTGTCAGTTTATGTTGGACTGAGCTCTTGTCGGCCTTCCTCCCTTCCTTCGCATTTCCCCAAGGTTTTCAACTCCTTATTGCCAATAGGGTTTGAGTTGCAGAGCTTCCCAAACCTTTCGCTCAGTAAAAAGAATAGAACTAAATTTTTTCCCTCCTTCTCTACCTTTGTTTATGTGGTAGATTCCCTTATTTCAACTGGAATCCATTCAACCATTAAATAAATAAAATATCTTGGTATTTACAAATCCTTTCCTTTATCATCCCTAAGTAGATTTACCATTCGGACACCTATCCTGCATTTTCGAGTCTCCATCCTCTACAAGGTTTCCAGAATGGTTGATTTCTCATTTCTACCTCTAGGACTCGATCTTCAATCACGTGATCTTGTACACAACCGCATTGCCTCTAGTCGGAAGAGGTATGCCAGAGAAAACAATTTGTTCTATAAAATTTCATGAACTGTTAATTTTGTTCGGAATTTTGTAGACATGGAGAGTCTCCCTGAGGAAGATGTGAAGGCACTCAAGTAGAGGAAGGAGAGCCCAACAAATTTGCTTTCTATTTTTTTGTTAACATAGTGTTATCAGCTTGGTTTTCCAGTGAATGCTTCTTGTCCATACTCACGAAATCCTCCTTTGCCACACCATCTCTCTTAAATTTAGTGGGAACTCTATTTTGATGTGTTAGCTAGATGTTATTGTTAGGATATTCTGACACATAGGAATATTTAAGTATAACTTGGTCTAGTATAGAGTTAGGTAAAGTATGTTTCTTTACTATGTACATTTGTAACTTACAATCCAACGGCCACGATATGTAGTGATCCGACGGTTCATTCTCTCCTCGATATTACCGACACTTGATCCGTGGCTTGACACCTGATTGGTCCATGAATTCTATTTAAAGCACATGGAGGGTCATTTGTAGGTTAACCGTTCACGAGAGAAGCTTATGTAAATTTTCATTCTTTTATTAATAAATTGCCTAGAGTGGCCGCGTTGGCTTAGGCCGTAGACTGTTTCCCTCTTTGAGGGTTTTCACCACGTCAAAATACTGGTGTATTGATCTGTGATCTGTTTGTGAGCGGTGTCCTTTTTGTGTTATGTCTGAGGAACTTACCCTGTGAATTCCTACATGGTATCAGAGCTATTTGAGGGCCGCGTCCGTTGGTGATCCAAATCTGAAGCCAGTTGAGCTGCATCCGACTGCCATCTCCTCGATCTGCTATTTTTGACCGCTTTCGGGCCGAGAGGAATGCTCTATTGTGTTGGGAGCATCTATTCCAGTGAGGAACCCCTTTCGTTTCACACGAAAAGGTTTCCAGTAGCCCTAGCTGCGTCATTTTTTAGATCTGGAGGTATACAGTGTTTATTTGCAGTTTATTGTTATTTTCTCTCTGTTTATTTCGGTTTCGGTTTATTTAGCTCCTTTTATTACCAGATCTATACCTTTCATTTCTGCGTATGCTCTTTTCCCTTTGACTCTATGCGATCTGGGCAAATCAGAAATAGAAAGGAAGGATTTTTCTCATGCGTATGCTCTTTTCCCTGCACCTTAGTGTGATCTCGGAAAATCAGAAACATTGAGGAAAATATTTAGTTTTTGGGTAAAGCTAACTTTAAGCCATAAGGCTTTTTCTTTTGTATGTCCATGTTGGGTTTTGTGTTTTTTTTTTGTAGGAAGAAAAAGAGCTTTCTCAAGCAAGCACGCAATCCAAAGCATCCGTGACCAAAACAAAACAAAGCCTCTCTCTCTCTCTCTCTCTCTCTCTCTCTCTCTCTCTCCCAAACTTTTTGTATAGCTCACTTGGTTCAAAGCTAATTTATGAGAGTCGAGGTCTTGGGTTCAAATCTCCTTTTTTGTTGAAAAGGGAGCATTTTTTTCATTTTCGCACATTCCCGCTCTTTGTCGGCGCCTTCATCAATTTTTTTTTAAAAAAAGCCATAACTTCTTCATTCGGAAGCCGTTTTCAGAGCCGTTTTTTTTTAACTAGCCTAATTGTTCGAGCTCTTTCCATTGGAACACTTATTTTTATCATATATAGCTTCAGTTTTTGTTAAAATGGAAATTCCATGCCAAGTTATTCTTGACAGCACCAACTACTTCCAATGGTGGTCCTACATTGTGGATTTACTTATAAGTAAAGGTCTTTACCGAATAGCCTTAGGCCAAGAAACCAAGCCGAAAGATGAAGAGAAAGCAGCCAAATGGGAAAATAGGCAATATCAAGCACGTGGGTTGATAGGGATGTTTATCTCTCCTGATCTTAGATTCCATATTGCAGAACTTGATGCTCCTGATGAAGCAATGAAGTAGATTACTAAAGTTTTTGGCATAAAAAATGAACTTAGATCCCATCAACTTGAAAATGAGTTGCTTACATTGGACCCCAATAATTTTCTTGCATTGAAAATTTCTTTTCCAAATTCAAGACCATTAGACTTCTGTTGGAAGGTGTTAAGGTTAAGAAAGAAGATACTGCTCTTATCTATTGCATTCTTACTAAGTTGGGACCAACCTACTCTGTGTTTGTTTCCACCTTCCATTCTACAAGAGAAGCCTCCATTTCTTAAGGACATGACTACAAGCCCCCTTCTTTTGATGCTTTTTGTGATTCTTTAATAAGAGAACAAGAAAAACTCTTACACCTTGGTCTTCTTAATCTTGGATACTCTTCTAAGAAAGTGCTAACCGCCCAACAAAAACCAAACTCAAAGAATCCTAAGAAGTCATATCCTAAAAAGAATGGTCCTAAACCGAACAAGGGTCCTGAGCAATTTCAGCCTCAAAATGAAAAATCATTTCACCAGAATGATAAGGCAACTAAAAACAAAGGGAAGAAAACTGATAGACATTGCAACTTTTGTAATCGAGATGGCCACTTAGAATCTAAATGCTTTTTAAGAAGATGGGAAGCCTTGGAAGCACATAAGAAGCATTAACATCCATTTGAGGGCACTCTTCCAAATTCACTAGGAATGGCCACTTTCATGCAATGTGAGTTGTTCAAGCATCTCGGTCTGGATATGCACTAAATGCATTCTTCTTCTTCTCATTCTCATGGTGGCTCATTGATTCTGAGGCTTCTTATCACCATGGCCAAAAATTAAAGCCATTGTTTTCCTCTTTAACATGATTGTAACACCAAAATTATATATTTGGTGATGATAAGATCTTACTTAGTGTATTTGTAGGGAACATAGAACTGTTTCTATAGACAATTGGTCAATTTAATGATGTATTACTGTTCCAACCTTATCCTGCCAACCTTTCTATCTGTATATCAGATACTCATTCAGGTGAAGGTAAAATCATTGGAATTCACCTCACGATGTTGTAATCAAGGACCTAAAGGATCCTAGACAGATTTTAGCCACTGGCATTGCTGATGATTCTACAAGGTTGTATAAGTTTCACAACTTTGGGTCCTCAAATCTTCCCTCAGTATTTGTTGCTCACAATGATGAAGTGAGCAAACTTTGGCATGAGTGATTTGGTCACTTAAACTATCGCTCCCTTCAGAATCTATGTAAGGAAAATACGGTGACAGGTCTTCCAATGGTATCTTGCATAGATGGTGTTTGTTCCGGATGTGTACTCGGAAAACCTCATCGGGATAATTTTGAAAAACGTGCCTCTTGGCACGCCTCGACCCCTCTATAGCTTGTGCATAGTGATTTATGTGGTCCACTTCTAGTTGTTTCCTTCTCTGGCTACAAGTATTTCTTAACTTTCATTGATGATTTCTCCAGACGCACTTGGGTATACTTATTAGAACTCAAGAGTGAAGTATTTAACAAATTCTTGGCCTTTAAGGCCTTTGTTGAAAAGAAATTTGGACATCAAATTCTTAAGCTAAGATCAGATAATGGCGGAGAATAGGTTAAAAACGACTTCATCAACTTTTGCACTGAGCATCGAATTCAAATGAAACATATTGTTCCATATACTCCGCAACAAAATGGTGTAGCTAAAAGGAAGAATCACACCTTAAAGGAAATGGCTAATTGTATGCTTCAATCTAAAGAACTTAGGCTTAACTATTGGGCATAAGCAATTAACTATGGAAATTACATACTAAATCGCACTCCTACTAAGGCTTTAAAGAATATCACTCTAGACGAAGCATGGAGCTCTATTAAACTAGATGTGAGTCACTTTCGTGTTTTTGGAAGTGAAGCATGGGCCCATATTCCAGATGAGAAACGTAAATCTTTAGAACTAAAGAGTGAAAAATGTATCTTTGTTGGATATTCTGAAGATGTCAAAGGATATAGACTTATTCCATTTCAGTCCAAAAATGTTATCATTAGAAGAGATGTAAAGTTTGATGAAAATAAATTGGCCTACGAGCCTAGTTCGGCGCATGTGCCATCTCTCTCTATCTCTTCTACTTTTGAACATATTTATTCTTCAGATGATGAAAGTGAGGATGACAATCCTCCCCAACCTTCTCATGATCCTCCTTCAGCTCTTTCACTTCCAAAATGGGTTCAAGCTACTCGGAATGCAATAGGTGATCTTGCCGGTGATCCTACAGATCAGCGCCGTACACGTTCTCAGTTCGAAAGAGCCTCTTCTTTACTGGCTCAAGTCTCAGCAAATTATGATCCTGACACCTTTGCAGAAACTTCAGGCCATCCACACTGGGAAACAGCTATGAATGAAGAATATCTTTCATTATTGGCAAATGATACATGGGATCTTGTTCCTCTACCAAAGGGAAGAAAACTTGTTAGATGCAAATGGGTTTACAGAACCAAGTATGGACCGAATGGGAAAGTTGATAAACATAAAGCTCGTGTTGTTGCTAAGGGCTTTTCACAAGTTGAAGGCATTAACTATACTGAAACCTTCTCCCCTATTGCCAAAATGAACTCTGTCTGCCTTGTTCTTTCCCTTGCTGCTTCTTTCAAATGGGAAGTCCATCAGATGGATCTTAAATCCGCCTTCTTGCATGGGGACTTGCATGAAGAAATCTACATGGAACAACCTATTGGGTTTATACAAACAAACTCTAGCCTTGTATGTCGGCTTAAGAAATCCCTTTATGGTCTCAAGCAAAGCTCCTCGGGCTTGGTATGCCAAAAATGATAGTTTCTCTTAGATCTGGGCTTTTCTAGGTGTCATTTACAATACTGTCACAACCAAGAAATGGGCAAGTCTCTTCTCATTCTTGTTCTTTATGTTGATGATCTTATCCTCACTGGTAGTGATCCCAACCTTATTAACCATGTGAAGTCCAACATTAAAAAGAAGTTTGTAATGACAGACTTAGGACACTTACATTATTTTCTTGGTCTTCAAGTCTTGCAATCCAAGGAAGGTATTTTCCTCTCCCAATCTAAGTATGCCTATGATCTTCTACGCTTTTTTCGCATGGAAGATTGTAAGCCAGCTCCTTCTCCCTTTCAATCTGGAGTCAAACTTTCAGTCACTTGTACTTCCCCTGAAGTTGATGCTACCTTATACCGTCAACTTGTAGGAAAACTTTTGTATATAACCCATACTCGTCCTGACCATTCCTTTGATGTTGGTCTTGTTGCTCGGTTTATGCAAAACCCACGTGAAAGTCATTGGAAAGCAGCTAAAAGAATACTTCATTATGTTTGAGGTACAGTTCAGTTTGACATTCATTACAGTGCCGAAGCATTTCCTCTATTGGTTGGTTTCACTGATTCTGATTGGGCTGGTGACCCTGATGATCGGAAGTTTATTTCCGGTTATGTGTTCACTCTTGGTTCAGGACCTATTACATGGGATTGCAAGAAACAAGCTGCCATTTCTCTTTCTTCAGCAGAAGCAGAGTATCGTGGTTCCATAGAAGATAGTAAGGAAGCGTTGTGGCTTCGTCAGTTCCTATCAGAGTTTGGCTTTCAGCAGCAGAATCCGACTACACTTTGGTGTGATAATCAAAGTGTCATTCAGTTTTGCAAAGATCTAGTTCAGCATCAATGTAGAAAACACATTGCTTAGTGCCCGAAGGCTAAGGGCAGAGCGTAGAGATCAAGGTAATTTTTTAATTAATTTCAGGTAGAACCATGAGCATGGAGAAGAGGCAGGCAGAACCATGATTAAGCCTAAATTTTAGGAGGGAAAAATTTTTGAAGTATCCAAATTGGACAAACTTTATGTCAATCCTACACCTCTGTACGACACAAGCTTGATGGCATAGATAAAATTTTAATCTGAGTAGTAGATCTTCAAATGACCCGGAGGGGGTAACCTTTGACGAATCTAGGAGGAATCTAAAAGATTCTTGTAGCCCCATATTTTCACTTTGTCACAATTCAGAAAATTTGATAGCCGATTTTACACTATTAGATGCCATGAATCTGGTGGTATAATCATATTTTCCATTTGATCATTTCATTTTTTGGCCGCTTTTCAAAAGTGGAGTGCAGGTCTCAGCGTTTAATGTCCGAGCAGTCATTTCCATGATATTTGACACCACGAGATTGACGGTACAACTAGATCCAACAATTTATCATCCTCTTCTTCTGATAACTCCTTGATGTGAAGTATATGCATTGTGATCATGTACTTCTTTGTCTCTTTTCTTGAGATGCATTGTGTTATATAGATCCCTATTTGATGTTTGATGTGGGATCTTGTTTTTTTCTTGATGAGAGATGTACTTATTGTCATGTTTTGATTGAGATCCCTTTTTCATCATGTTGACGGGATACTCACATGTCACCATGTATGTTTAAATTGAGATCCCTTTGATGCCATGTTGGCGGGATGCTCATTATTAACATATGTGAAATTATGTCATGTTGATAGGAGTCCTTTTTTGAATGAGAGTTCCTGCAGCAGAACATCTCTTGGAGCCACTCTTGTCTGAGAGCATATTCCTTGTATGATAGAGAAAACATATGCATGTACATCATCACTCTTTCTAGCACTTAATGCACAACCTACTCCATCTTGACACTAGGGCCCAGAGACATAGTCCCTCCTCGACGAACTCCATTATCAATGTCTTGTGTCTTATGTTGTTGATTCTTGTCATGTTCCTTCTTATTTACAAGATGCATATATGTTCCTTTATGATCTTTTAAATGTAATTCTAATCACATCACGAAAGCAAAGGATCTTGGTTAATTGAGGGAGTTGAGTCAACTCAGATCAAGTTTGTTATCAGAGCGGTCTTCACGTGAATCTAAATTGCTAGTGTGAATAATGGAATGTGCAGCAATGGTGGATGAAAAAGTGGTGTACGATACCATGCTCAGAGTGTCCAAAAAGGTGGAAATAGTTTATGAAGCTCTACAAAAAGAGACAGAGGAAAAGCAATAATTGCAGCTTCAGTTACAAGCCATGGAAGAGGCCCTGGAAGAACTGAAGCACTACAACTAGAGTCTTCAAGTAGATAACCCTGAATTGAAGATGCTTCTACTAGAAGAGAAAGAGGAGAAACATAGTTTTCTATGATAGTTGCAAGCTAAGGACAAGGCCTTGGAAAAGCTGCAACGTGACCCATGTGAGGTAAAAGGTAATTCTTTGAATTCATGTATCTCCTGATCATCATTTCGTTGTTTTTGAAAATCATACCACTTTTATTGGCTCCAAACTATTGAGAAAAATGGGGTATGAAGGAAAAGGCTTTGGCATTAATGGCCAATGCATTGTCAAGCCCATCAAAGTAGAGGAATTACCCCGTTTGGAAGGACATGGGTATGTCAGAAAGGAAGTTGGGGAATGCACCAGGTCAAACAACCAACCACCAATGAGAGATGATGAGAAGCCCTCATCAGTTCTTTCCAACTCGATAGTGGATGTAAAATATGCTGATTTCCTTTCGGTTTCATCTTCACATAGTATGATTTTGGTTGGAGATTTAGAGATCTCAATTGTAGGAACAAACATGATGCTCCTTACTAGGATGAGGTACAAGGAGTAAAAATAACTTGGTGTTAATATACAAGGCATAACTCAACCATTGGAAGTTATGCAAAGACCTCGATTTGTAGGCTTTGGATACACCGAAGGAGAATGCTCGAAGTTGTCAAATGCTTCTGAGACATCGATGCAATCATCAAGGTAGGAGAACAATGGGAACACATCACCATCATCCCATGGTAGTGTCCATTGTAGGGAAAGAGCTGAGGCAAGCTCTCATCACCATACTTACACCAGAGATGACAAGGAAAGGTATAAAATATCTCAATATGTGAATGTTCATTTCGATTACAATCATTTTGTTAATGATGGACATAAAACATGGCATCGAAAAAACATGTACCTTTTGTGGATTACATAACCATAAATTTGTTGAGTGTTGGAAGAGAATAGCAACACACAAAAGGATGAGGCGTGAAAGACCCTCTCAACAGCAGGCTAAGAAGAGGGTAAAGCAGATGTGGAGGAAGAAGACTTATTGCAGTCATTACAACAGAAGTTGTCACCAAAGGGCCAAATGTTGGAGGCTCCATCTAGAGCAGTGCCATAAAGGCAAAACATCAGTGCATGAACCAATTGAAAAAGATGTTAGACAAGCAAAACCACCACATGAGGATGACCCCTTCACATTGATAAGTGAAAAATTGTTTCTAGATATGTTAGTTTGTCATGGTCACGCTTTTGTAAATCATTTGTTGCATTTTAAGATGTAAAAGTGATGATGTATTTTCCATCACTTGTTAAGAAACAATCATGTCTCGTGTTATTTTGTGTTGCATGTTAAACTATGAAAGTGATGTTGTGTTTCCATCACTTGTTAAAGAAAAAATAATGTTTGGCCTTATTTTTGTAAATCATGTGTTGCACTGATGATGTGTTTTCCATCACTTGCTAAGAAATAAGGATATGTTGGCCTTGTTTTTGTAGTTGGGGTATTGTTTCCATTTTGGTGTAAAGTTGACGATTCAATATGTGTTATAAACTTGTGGCAAGTATGAGATGCTTGGGTCATTAGTTCGTCATGTAAGTCAAGCATGTAATTTTCAGAACAATGTACTACAGGTTTGCAAAGGTTGTAGGTGTTAGCTCATTGCTTATGGCTTCAAAGGACAAAGGTAAAGGAGAAGGAAGGGACATATGAGATACCTATAAGTGTAGACAAGGTACAAAGCAGTTGTA
Source organism: Pinus taeda (assembly GCA_000404065.3). NCBI lineage: Eukaryota > Viridiplantae > Streptophyta > Pinopsida > Pinales > Pinaceae > Pinus > Pinus taeda. Next base: position 53,817 of record APFE030727718.1, on the reverse strand, counting down.
GATTATTTTTCCTTAGTGGGGAGGATTGATCCAAGTGGCTCTAGACATAGACAGAAGCCCGAGAGGACTCAGAAAGGGTTAAAATTAAAAGTGTTCATATTGCTCACAAACCAGCACCAGATTTATGTGCTCATTGCCATGTTTCCAACAGTGCAAACGAAACTAAAATCTGAGCTCGTATGAGGGAGAAATAGTTGGTCAAAGTTTTGGTCAAAGTTTCCATGTGGGCTAGGTTTAATGGTACTACAAATTGATCTAGGCGGGGACATGGAATCCGGCTCCCGAGAGTGGGCAAATTGGTTGCATGTATAATAACCCTTATATTAGACAAAATCCAAAAATAACCCTATTATTATAAAAATAAAAAAATATATTAAAAGAGATGGTGGGCCATGACCCCTGCCACCCCCATCGGACCCAACATAATAAAAAAATCAAATTTTAATTAAAGAGGGCTGACATGCCATGACCCCCATCAGCCCCAACCCACATAACGAAAGTTATAGTAAAAACTAGGGCAGGTAGCCATGACCCTGCCGGACCCTCCAACTACCAAAACCAACCATATTACATTAATAGTTAAAAAAACATGTAACAGTTTGTTGGGCAGGCTGCTCAAGGCGGGCCCGACCTATATACAAATTTTAAAAATGCACCCTAAAAATTATATGGACACTGACTTTGGGAGGGGCGGGATTTTATCCCCCAACCTCTCCTCAACCACTTCTCCAATTTTTCCAATGTGCCAAAGAGACTCTATGGGGAGATCCACTGATCTTTTGGCATATAAACCAACATTTCCTCACCGCGTTGAGGCCAATGGAAGCGTGTGGAGATCAAGGCAAATTTTTTAATTAGTTGTAGGTGGAACCATGAGCATGGAGCAGAGGCGGGCATAACCATGATTGAGCCCAACTTTTAGGAGGGATAATTTTTTCTAGTGTCCAAACTGGACAAAATTTATGTCAATCCTACACCTCTATGTCACAAAAGCCTGATGATGTAGACATAATTTTGATCTTATCAACATATCTTTAGATGAATCAGAGGAGGTAATCTTTGAGGAATCTAGGGGGAATCTAAAACATCCGTGTTGCCCCAGATTTTCACTTTGTCAGAATTTAGAAATTTAATAGTCAATTTTACACTATTTGATTCCATGAATCTGATAGTGTAATAAGATTTTCCATTTGATCATTCCATTTTTCGGAAACATTTCAAAGTGGAGTTTAGGTGTCAGCACCCAATGTGTGAGCAGTCATTTCCATGATATTCGATGCCACGAGATTGATGGTACAACTAGATCCACCAATTTATCATCCTCTTCTTGAGATAACTCCTTGATGTGAGGTATATGTAGTCTAATCATGTACTTATTTGTCTCTTTGCTTGAGATGCATTATGCTATATAGATCCTTATTTCATGTTTGATGTGAGATCTTGTTTTTTTCTTGATGTGAGATGTACTTATTATCATGTTTTGATTGAGATCCCTTTGTCATCCTGTTCACTGGATACTCATGTCTCACCATGTATGTTTGAATTGAGATCCCTTTGATGCCATGTTGGCTGGATACTCATTATTAACATACGTGAAATTATGTTATGTTGATAGTTGTCCTTTTCTAAATGAGAGTTCCTACAGTGGAACATCTCTTGGAGCCACTCCTGCATGAAGGCATATTCCTTGTATGATAGAGAAAACACATCCATGTACATCATCACTCTTTCTAGAACTTAATGCAGTGGCCTACACCATCTTGAAACAGGGGCCTGGAGGCATAGTCCCTCCTGGATGAACTCTGTTATCAATGTCTTGTGTTTTATGTTGTTTATTCATGTCATGTTCCTTCTTCTTTACATCATGCATATATGTTCCTTTATGATCTTTTAAATGCAATTCTAATCACATCATGAACATAAAAGATCTTGGTTAAATAAAGGAGTTGAGTCAACTTGGATCATAACCGTAATAACATATATACATATATCAATAAGTGCATCAATGCATAACCATTATACTAACTAGGGTCTTGTCATCAATACAAGGTCATGTCAAGAATGCATGCTATGACCTCATACATGACAAAAACTAATACTCCAGTAGACACATTGCCTCATGCCAGTATCCAAATGCATAATAAATGGCTAATAAACTACACATATGCATAACCACATGTAATCAAGCATAAGCGATCAATTCTTGTAATCAACCTACAAGACTGATGCATGGAATCAAATAACCAAGAATGAAACCCAACATACAAGGATGTAATCCAGATGCATATAATTGTATAAACAATCATATACTGATGACGATGCATGTGATAAAAATGACATCAATTTCCTCATGATAACCTTACTACTACCATGACCAATATGATGCACTCCAACAAGCACATGGAACACAAGTGTAAGAGCTGGACATGCTAATGTCATGCATGCATGACCAGTGCATTAAACCATATATGCTACTCTAGATATGACCCAAAGAGAGCATAACCATGCTCTGATACCAATCTGTAACACTGATGCAGGAGCATGAGGCTTGAAGACAAAAGGCTTTGAATTTATTCCAAAAATACAAAAAAACAATTAGAAGCAAAGGAGTGGGATCCTTTAGCTATCAATTTACAAGTTTTCTAGATAGGATTTAAGCTAGGATTTAGGGATTGAGTGATTTTGTAATTAATTCATGCAGTTTAGATTCAGTTGAGATTCTCGAGGAGAATATCAACCAGATTATATATCATGTAAGATTTGGCATACTCGACCAATGTTTAAGGATTTGATTATTAGAATGAAATGGTACGTATGTAAGTTCTGAATGATTGTAAGGGGATTTTGACTGATTTGGATTTTTTTGGCCATGTAATATTAAGCTACATAAATTATATCTCTGTTTATTTTTTGTGTATAATTGGTCAATCCCGGAGGTGTTGCATCCCTCTGAAGTATCTCTTTGTGTTATTGAAACTCTAGTTTGGCCAGAAAATTTAGAGTTTTGTATGATCTGGTGTGATCGTGTATAATTTCTCTTTCGTCGTTTATAAGATTTCGGTGATCAACAACTGCGTGGGTGGAAGTGTATGAATTTATTGATCATGGTTGAAGCCTCGCACTTACTCCTAACTGTTAATCTCAATTTCAAACTTTTATGTCACAGTCAATTGTGGGGTTTAGGTCTGTTTTTAACACATGTGCTAGTTGAAGACCCACAAGCCATAGGATTTGATGGCCCTTGTTATCCAACGAATATCGAGTCATCAAATGCTCGAACTTTAATTCCAAAAATGGACCCAAACTTTTTTAGATCAAGGGTTTATATTCCTTATAAGCTCTATAAGGATGGTTAACTCTCAGACAAGTGTCTCAATCGATATCGGTGTTAACCATTGGATCAAGTGCACTTGATCAAATGGTGGAGGATGGTCAATTAGTTTCACATCGCAATATTTCATGAGTGAATGAACCTTGGCATTAATAAAATGTGATTTGTGATGTGCAATGCTTAGAGGACTTGTAAAGTACTTCTCATTGCAGCTAAAATTAAGCAGTTTAGCTAATTCAAAAGAATATTCAAGTTTGGAGGTAGATGACTGATACTCCAAAGGAAGTCCAAGAAGAAATTCCACCTAAGCAGAAATCATTTTCGGATTTGAACGATTGTCCATTACACCTGCACCTAGGCCACCAAACAACCCCTCCCAGCTCTACCCGAACTAACCATTCCAACTGGGGTAAACATGAGGAGAGATGCTACTACAATCATATTTGACCTCCTATGTCACCTTAAAGAAGTGGAATCGATAGAACATCACATAAATTCATCCAACATCATTAACAGACCCCTCAAGAGACAAGTCAATTACTCGAATAGCCTATCCCTAGTTCCCACTACTATTCTGCAGCTCTTAGGCCTTATTTTCTCTCATGCTATGGGCAAGGGAGTGATGAACAACCTAAAGTCACTCTCACAAGACTCCTTACCAGCCACTGTGCTCTAGAATTACTAGTCTTATGCCAATGACCCCGGGATTTGAGCCACTTTCCTAGCCCAGAATCGTGGCCTTTTCCCAAAACTTTTTGTAAATTTCATAAATCATTAAAAACATGATAGCCATGCTGATCAATCAAAAATTATCCTCAGCACTGGGCCTGAGCATCCCCAACCAGGATTGACATTCGGTCAAACACTTCGAATCAATGCAACTTACAGTTCTAGGATATAAGACAAAGCATAAATGACTGAAAAAACTTATGAAACATCATTAAAAGGATCACCTCCTTCTCCATTGAACTCTTATATCATCAATTAGGTCTTCCACCCATCTATTTAACAGTTACAAGTAAATATATGAAATAACCATGACATGAAGCAGTCATTCAACCATGCTTATAAGCAACATAAAACCATATAAATATTAGAGACATGGTAACCATTAAATCCACATATAAATAAGTGAAAAAGTAAGAGAACTTAGCTTTTAGTAATCATAGGCAAGTCATATACACGGCTAAACCAAATATCTCTATCATCGAGTCACCCTTGTGCCATATTCCAAGCATGAATGTGGGATGTCATAGAACAACGGATCCAAGATCAACCAAGGGAATCCAAAGGTTAAACCACCTCCACCCTCATGAAATTGTGATCACACTCTAATCACAACTGAACAAAACTAGGAATGCCATATGGAATCCATTACTATCCTTGAGGAATTTTATGTCTCCTTCTCACTCAGACTTACCACAATCCAAACCCAAATCAGTAGGTTGTAAACGGAGATTTCTCCCTCAAGCTTTATCGTGTATCCTACCAAAATGAGTTAAGGGATTCCTAGGCCTTTAGGAATGAACCTTGAGACCACCTTCACCCCAAATTCTGAAATCCATTTGGCAATTCCAAAGTTCCAAAACTGAAATAAACATCCCAACATATGATGACATTTGGAAAAAGGCTAGGCTTGGTTGAAAACCATTGCCATAACCTGGCAAGACCATGTCACCAACAGTAAGAGAACCATATATCAACATGCAAATCCATGCGTGTCCAAACCAACTAGGAAATCACACATGAAAAAAGTTACCTGCAAGTATTCCTATTGAGGCTACTTGATCCTACTTTCCTTTTGTTGTTCCTTGCTTTATTTGCCTTTCCTTTCCTTGCCTTATTTCCTTTACTCTAAACTAAAGTGCTCCAAGAAAACTCTATGTGATGAAGAGAGCGAAGGAGAGAGAGAATAATGAAAGAGCTCCAAAATTGAACTTGACAAAAGCCATGAACTAGTCCTCAGCAACCTTTTTACGCATGGGGCCTCAAATTTCTTCAACTTCCTCTATTTTTCTTTATTTTCCTCCTCACATGCAACCTGTGACCTTTTACCTTCCTTTTCTTCTAATTTCCTTTATTTCATAAATTAATGTGCCAAAAATGTCTTTTTCATTTTAACACCTTTTCATTAGGCTTTGTCAATTTTCCTTAGCCAAAATACATATCGAGTGATGCCCACTACGATATATTTTCCCAACATGCAAGTTGGAATAAGTGTCCCTTAACCGTGGTCTTATTTTTCCTTTATTAACTTTTATTACATGAACTTTTCACAAGTGTTGTTGCCACTTTCACACTATAATCTTGGCCATAGATTTCCAACTGATGTATTTGACACCTTTAGTTAGAGTTTCAAATGAGTTTCAGCCTTGTGATAGTGTGCACTCCCATTAGAGTTCCAAATGAGTTTCAGGTTGACCATCCTCGTACAACGTCTGACTTTTTTCAAGTTCATGGCTAACAATTTATGCAATACTATATGTTTCATTATTGTAAATTTGTTTGTACTCATCTATTTTTCGTAGTACGACTTAGTTTAAATGTTCAAATATGCAATAGAGTTTTTTTTATAATATTTAAATATGAAGTTGAATCATGATTAAATTTCGCACCAATCAACTTATTTACACTTGTGTAAGTTTCACATATTCTTTATAAGCATGTTTAACTTTATATATTCTATATATACATCATTGTTTGATATACATATGTACATTTAAAACTAATTTTAGATGAGTTGTCGATAGTCAAATTGCTCCTGCATCTTTTAAATTATAGATTAGTGGAAAAGTGAGTTTCTCGATTATGACATTTTGTGCTAAACATTTTTTTAAATCAATGCTGATATATGTATTTTCAAGGACAGTCATAACATAAATAATTATTTAAAGGGTGCTAGCTCAATGGACGAACACTCACCTTCTAAGCATGAGATTTGTTGTTTGATTCCAGTGCGCTCTAACATGAATTACTTAATGATATTGCAGTTAATTTCTAATTACATAATTTTTATATTGATTTATTTCAATGGTGAGTTTTTCTAGATTCATTGTTTTATAGTCTCTAAAGAGATAAACGTGACATTGTATTGACTTTAAATATAATTTCTTTTTGTATCTATAGAGACAATAGCTAGGATTAAAGATACAATGTCTCTGTAAAAACATGTCTTTAATCCCAATTATTGTCTTTCAAGAGACGAAAATGAAGAGGGGGCTTTCAAGACAATTTTTGTGGAAATTGTCTTAAATTGAGACAAAAAAAAATTGTGTATTGTCTTAAATATTGTCTTTAAGCGGGTGTATCAAATTATTGTCTTAAAAAATTCTCTGTAAAGACAATATATAATACAAGAATTATTGTTTCTTAAGAGGCAATAATGCTTGTATTATATATTGTCTTCACACATAATTTTTAAAGACAATAATTTGAGACACTCTCTTAAAAACAATAGTTAAGACAATACAAAACATTTTTTTGTCTCAATTTAAGACAATTTACACAAAAAAAAAATGAAATATTGTCTTAAAAGGCCCCTCTATGTTGTAGTGCAAGTGAGGTTAAAATGAAAGGCATAAATATATATACAAATCTCTACATACTTATCTTAAAAGTTGGCTTGGGATGGGTCACCGAGGTCAAAGATATGTCAAATCCACTCCATAATTTGATTGTGATCCCCCGTACTTACCATATACAAAAGTGTAACCAAGGGTTTCATCCATGGCCTCTTTTGACTCGTGGTGCTGTGTGCTAGGTTGAATGACCATAGAAACACTAGTTACAATGAGGTCGGGTCAACCGTGGAAGAGAGAAAACCTGACAATAGAGTGTAAGGTGTGTGGGTATGCACAAAAGAGAGAGACCGTTCAATTCCATTCCCAACATGAGCTTGACTAGATTGAAGATTCAACAATAAAGACAAGAGTGGCAACACCAAAAAAAAGTGGGAGTGGATATTGAACATATGAAATGGCATGAAACATCCAAGAAATGAAATATGCTTAGATTAGAATAGTAAATGTGAGAGCGGTGAAAACCTACAAAGGTATAGAATAAATACAAAGTAAATGGTGAAAAAAAGCTATATTGAATGTCGCAAAAGTAAGTAAACTTGGCTTTGATACCATGTCAAATAAAAAAACTAATATTACTTAATTTCTATTAAAATTTACTCAACCATATACATTGAAGTGGCCTTCATTTCATATTAGAAGAGTCCTTTGATATTTTTTATTTATTTACAATTTTATTTACAAAACCAAAATCCTAAAAAACTGTGAGCTAGTGACTGTGTGTTCAAACATCTTTCCGAAAAGGAATTTGTTGAATTGATACCTATCATGGAGTTTTGACATTCTTTTATTTATTTAAAATTTTATGAGTAAGACAAAAATCTGGAAGAATCACTACAAGCCTTTCACAAAAATCATTTGATGATATGTCATCGAGTGATTATGGGCGTTAAAACGTCATTGTGCCTTGACATTCCAAAGTCAATTTGATGAATTTACACAAATCTTGGAGTTTTGGTTTAGGTTTCCTATTTTTTTTATTTATGAATGACAATGCCATATCTTGGCATCTGGGCACTACCGATGGAATAAGATGTGAAAATAATTGGTCTGTTATTTTGATTCCAGGTTCGGTTGATCCACATGAGAAAGAAACATAATTTTCCACCTGAAGGGGGCATCGCAAAGAAGGTGTTTAACCAGATCCCAAAGTGAAGGGTGCCATGATATTGCTTGCTTGAACGATTCTACAACATCATAGAGGTGACATTAAACCACATAGAGATGATGAGATCGTTGAAGTGACACACGATCGCAAAGGGTAACTGCCATAGGTGATTGCAGTGACAGTGCCACACGACATCACAGTGATAGTGTCACCACATCGCAGTGATAGTGCCTCAGGACAGCACAGTGATAATGTTACCACATCGCAGTGATAGTGCCACAAGGGAATCACTAGTAAAGTGTCCTGATAAAGCAATATGACACCCATGATAGTGTAATGACAAGATTGCAGTGGTAGTGATATGCAGGATTTTAAAATAAATTATGAATATAATTTAATAATAAAATATTATTTATTCTATTTTAAAATTAGAAATCGTAGCATATAGGAGGTGTATTTTGATTTTTTATTAAAATATTAGGTATGCCCCTTTTTTTTTAAAACAAATATATATAATTTTTTTAAAACCCATATATAAACTAAAAATTTTAATGATACACCTATAAAAAATAAATGTATATTAAACTATGCATTCAGGTTTTTAATTAATACAACTCAAAAATATATTTAATAAAAATTTTTAATATAAAAAATTTTCTTTATAAATTTATTACACATTATATTAGGGATTGGAAAGGTTATATTTTACAGTCAGTATAATCTCCTCTTTGTCATTAAAAATTGAAATTTTATTGATAAATACTAAATAAATTTAAAAAATAAAAAAAATAAAAATTTTAAAAAAATAACTATACAAAATTTCGAAATAATATCAACTTATAAAAATAATATCAACTCATAAAAACTTTGAAGTTAAAAAAACTAAATCCTTATAATATTAGATCAATATGTATTTGAGGCTGATATATGCTAGTAATAATAAATCAATATATTTTTAGTGAAAATTAAACTAGAATATAAAAATTAAGAGATGGTACATCCAATTAATCGAACTATAAACATGATTATTTGAAATGGCATATGCTATAGGTCAGCAAAATCTCCCATGGATAGGATACGTCAAATGGATTTTAAAATAATTTATTGGGGTCAAATTCAAATTCATTGGATGCAAAATGCAAAATGGATATTAGAATGACTTATTGATTTGGTTCGCTTGAGTGATCGTATTTTGGCATGTTTAGAATGCAGGTTACAGGAATGAGATGTTCTCAACATATCATAATATCCTTATTATTCTGGTATTAACGAAGTGTCCACAAGGATGTCAAGGTACAGGTTCCAATCTATGCATGGCGTTACATTTGTAGAAGTCGAAAGAAATCAAAGATTTCAGGCCTTCGTTTTATTGTGAGAAAATGGATAGTATTGTATATTCGAATGGTAAAGACAGATCAATTTAAGGAGAAAAGTTGACAGGGTAAACAAGGTTTTGATCCGGATAGAAAAGTCCAAAATGTCTTTCTGGCTCGTCCCCGCTCTTCAAATTCTCGTTGAAAAGAGCGAAAATGTATGTCTCAATATGCTGTCCAGGTCTTTTTGGCGTTCCAGCATTTGAAAGCACATGTTTGATGAGATTGTTGTTGTAAGTCTGCGCATTCTCAATAGTAGCCGCCTCATTGCCCGCCGAAGGCCACCCGCTCTCAGTTATGACGATGGGAATATCGGGATGTCCCGATTTCTCCATAGCCGAAATCAGAGAATCCACCAGCGCATCGAACAAGCTTTTATAGAGACGACCTCCATCATTCACCACCGGATCCGCGGATCTAAACAGAGCATAGTCTAACGAGATCTGGGCCTTGTTGTAATTGTAACTAAAGTAGGGATACACATTAGCCATGAAAGGAGACTCATTCTCTGCCAGAAAGCTGAGTACATCGGTCATGCTGCTCTTCAATTCATCAGCGAATTCTCCCTGCGAAGGAGGATACGATTTTCCCAGAACAGACGTGGCGTGGGTGGTGGAAACCTTTATAGAGTTCTGCAGATTGGCACCCCGGACTGCGGTTTGAATGTTTCTCATGGCAGCGACGAGATAGGGAAGATGCTGCCGATTTTCTATCGCCAAAACTTCGTTGCCGACTGCGATGTATTTGATGTTGGTGGCCGGATAGAATTGGCGAATGTTGTCGGTGACCCACCCGTTTGCTGCAGCCTCATCGGATGCGATCTTCCGGAGCTCGTCGTTACCAACTCCCACAATCACTTCGATTCCCCCGCTGTTTCGCAAGGCTCGAAGGGCTTCGTGCTGTGCTTGAAAAAGCCTGACTTTGCCGATGTTGCGAGACCTTATCAGATTTGCCACCTGATCTGGAAGTGGCAAATTGTCTGCAACCATTCCATAGCATACTCCAACTGCAATAATATTCTTACAATTCAGTCAGATTATCACAGACCTTCAATTCCAAAAACCATTCAATTTGATACCTTGAAAATTAAAAGGAATCATATTTGATACCTCTGTTGCTGGATGCCATTACTCGGTTGGCTATAATCTGACCTTCAATTCCAAAAACCATTCATGATTATTACACACTCACATTTGGATAATAACCTTGAAAATTAAAAGGAATCATATTTGATACCTCTGTTGCTGGATGCCATTACTCGGTTGGCTGTATATTTACTTCCAAATAAAAGAAGAGTGGCGTACTAAAAATTATAGTAAAGGCCTGAAACCGATCGCTAGAGATTTTGGGATACTGTGAGAGAAAGGTCCTTTCTACAGTATAGATAGAGAGAAATAATAGATTCCGTGCAGTGTTGAAAGCAATTGCGTAACGGCTCCGTCCAACTAAGGACCACATCAGAAGGATGATTGAGGGTAAGTGACTTTGTCACCGGCCGCTTCGTATAACCATTTGTTTTTTACACCAGACTATAAAATATTTTAATGCTCTTAACGCATTGATACAGCAGCCCCCGATCGAAGTTTTCGTACTATATTGCATGGCATTGTTTATAATGCGACTTTTTTTGGAGATTTTGGTGACGGAATTTGGTTGAAGAAATTGAAGTTAAATCTTGATTTTTAGCAATTAAAATGGTTTTTTAACTGTAAATTTAGATTCAACACCTGGAAAAACTCCTGAAATCCTTGTGCAAAAACTAACTATCAAACTTGCTATTCCAATAAATTACTATTGGATTTTGACCCAGAAAACCAGCCAGAAAAACTTTCGAAAAAATCTCATTATAGAACACCGCTATTGTCATTCCATTCACCTGATTTTCATTAAATTCATTCACCTGATTTTCATTAAATTCACAATAAATGAGTTGAATGCACAATATACTTGTTTATTTTTCGATTAAAAAAGCTGTTATCAATTTGATATTAAACTGACATCACATATCTTACATACCATTTTAAAGTCTTTTTTATTTGACTTTTATCGCAGTCTAGCGCATAATAAACTTTTTTTTATATTTACGAGAGATTTTTCACAAGATATTTCATTTGCAAATCATGGTTGGAATTTGAACAAAAAAACATTTCAAATCTAACGATTGGTTTGGTAGCCTAAACAAAGGATGACAAATTTTTCCTTAGTTATTTGTAAATCAGGCTTGGAAATTTGGTAATGAAAAATTATGTTAAATTTGATGGTTTTTATTTTCATATAATAAATTTCATGGTTTTAATAAAGAAGAACGATAGCTTAGAGTTGATGGTTTTTTTTTCCTACAATAGTTTTCATGGTTTAAATAAAAAAATACGAATATTTAAATAGATCTTTAATAGTATTTGAATGGTCTATCTAATCTTTATTTATATTTTCTTGGTTTAAAAAAGAAATACTAATATTTAAATAGATTTTTAATAGTATTTGAATGGTATATTTAATTTTTATTTATATGTTTTTTTTTCTTAAAGTTAGTTCAAAAGATTTCTATTAATAAAGATAAGTTTTATAGTGAGTATGTATTTAGTCATCTTGTTTATTTAGAGAAAACAAAAGAAATCGAGAAACAAAAACATTGAAATCACCCAATTGGGGTACATCACATGTTCTTTTTTTTCTTTTTTATTTTCTACTTTGTTACAACCTTACCGAGGTGGGGTTACCAAAGCTCCTTCAAGATTGTTCTCAAAAACAAGGAGGCTTCCTTGCAAGAGTCGTTGATTCATGGGCATGTTTCATGGTGCTTGGTGGCACATTATTAACAAAAACAACAGAAACCAAAAGACAAAAACTTTGAGATCACCCAACTTGGGGCATATCATTGATGCATCTTTTCTTTCATTTCTTTATTTCTACTTTGTCACAACATTCGGAAGGTGGGGCTACCAAAGCTATTTGAAGATTGTTCTCAAGAACTAAGGAGGCTTCCTTACAAGAGTTGTTGATTCATGGGCGTGTTTCATGGTGCTTGGTGGCACAGTATTAACAACATCTTCTCTCTTAGTTGGCGAAACATGGATCTACTTACCTTCTTTATAGTGATTTTGAAGAGCTAAAGCTTGCGCCTCATCCGATGAGAGCATGTCATCATTAGACTCAACGTCTTCCTGATGTGGGGAAGAGGAATCCTCCTCTTCTCAAAGAGGCGAGGTACAAGGTTTCCATGCCTTAGACCTGGACTGTCATTTCACTCGCTTTTTGGGAACAAGAATTATGAGTATGGAGTGTTTTATGGCAAAGTCGACATCAGAAAGCAGTGTTCTCATAATCTAGCACTCGAGTCTAGTGAAAATCACCTATTTTTAGATTGATTTTTTCATGCAAGCTTTTGATGATTTCGAATTCTACAAAAATCATGTAATAGGTGTAGACTCCACATTGGCCTCGGGAGGGATATGTGATGAGAAAACAACCCAAGGTGTTCCTGATACCCTGAAACACTCAAGAATGCCATAGATGAGTTGGAAAATTTAGGAGTCGAACCATGATGGGAGATTTTTTATCAGTGTTGTGGAGGGGTTAAAATCTAGGAACCGATGGGTCAGGAAGAGCCCAATGTTTCCCTAGAATCAACGCCCCTTGGATATAACATTATGATCATCGTTGTCATTGGTAAACACGACGATGCAAAAACCCTTGTAACAAAAGAAGACCCTGTGGTCCTTGGTCCAAGAACTTGAATGAATCCATTGGTCAAGGTTTGTTGTGCATGGGCACAACCCATTGAAATGGAAGATGAGGCAATTCCATGTAAATACCTCATAGACTGCTTCCAGATCTAGATGAGCGATTTCGAGTAATGGAGCTTCCTCAACTTTTTCTACTAAAAAGGATTCGCGAGAAACCTCGGCCTCATTCTCCTTGTTGGATGTTTGGTGACATGCTTGAGGCGACATTACACTTCTAGGGAATATGTTTCAAATTGCGTCTTTATAAGAGAAGGCTTGGGAAGAGGAAAGTTTTCCAAAGCTCCCCCACACAATCAAAGTGCCAATAAACTGTGATATCCCTACATATATTATAAACAAAGAGAGGAGAGAAATCTTTTAGTTTCTTACCTTATAGAAGAAGACGATGAAAACTAGATGATATCTATGTTTTTAGTTCTAGTGAGAGTTTGTACTATTTTACTAAATCCATCGATCTCACCCAAAAATGCAATGAATGCCCGAAAATTGATATGATCGAGATAAAAAAAGGACTTATGAGATTTGATGCGTGAAGGCTTAACCTTCTCACCAAAAACTTCCCCTTTCTTAGGCGGAGATTCGCTTGTAGGGATTGGCTCCTCTACAATCGTGGCATCTTTGGAAGACTGCGCTTTCAACTTCAGATCTTCAATATTTTTCTCCTCTTATACTGAAACCGAGGGAGGCTTAGTGTCTTTAATAGGAGTGGCTTGTTCTAGCATCTCAACATTTTGAGCGAGTTCAATCTCACATTTTGGCAACAGAGTAATTTTGGAAATTTGAGCAGTCTTCTTTGGGCTCTTCTTCACGACCTTTTTGGGAATTATTGTTCCTGTGGCCTTCTTCACAGTGCTGGGAGGCATGGGTGCTCTAAAACGGTTGAAACCCTTGATAAGGTAGGAACTCGAAACCCTCCTCAGACCCTTCATCATCGCCATGAAAATTATGATGAGTTTCACAGTGTAGGATGAAGTTGTAAAATATCTTTGACCTCACATTTATATCCTCTTGTTCATATATGAATAATTTGTTCATTTAAGCTTATTTCCGCAGTAATATGTAAATAATTTTAATTTTATTCGAGTTTTTTTTTAGGAATGATTTTTTTTTTCTTTTACCTTATATATAGTAATTTGTTAATTAAATTCTGTTTATATTCGATAACAAATTGTTTGTTTTTATTTAAAAAAATTAATATTTATTGAATAAATTTAAATAAAATTTTATTTTTTAATATAATAAAAATAAATAACGTTATTTATATATTTACAATAACTATATTAATCCATTATTTATTTACAATTATAATTATCTATTCATTATCCATTTTACAATTATAGCATTATTGAGGAGGTCTTTTTGAGTTGTCATGGGACTTTCACTTAAGCATTTATATAAGTATATAAATATGTAACCTATGAGGTATAGAATAGATAGTGATTGGTTGTAGTGTTAAGTTACTTCGTGATGTGAAGGTCACTGATTCAAAAGTTCATGGGAAAAAATATCGTCATGTTTGGGGTTGGTGTGGCTCAAGCAAGTCATGATCTCGTGGTGATTTAGATGGCTTAGATACCTTGTGTCACTCCCCTACACTGGCGGTACTCTTCCAACCGCACTATAGCAAGGTGCAGCACCATCGACCCTTTTATTTTCACCAATACTCATGGTCATGGAATATGCCTAACATTCGTAATTAGTTTATTTCTTCGTTACCAAGTATTAAGTTTTCCTTTATACACGATGAAAACCATAAACATTCATCATAACAGCATTAACATGTATAAATGCACAATAGTGTAAAGGGAGGGGTAGCCCCTGATGTGAGTCTACCCGTATATAAATATATATATATATATATATATATATATATTATATATATATATATATATATATATATATATATATATATATAAGTTAAATCTTGAGGAAACCCTAAATTTACACTTATCCAATTTTACAACTCCGGCAAACACAGTTGCCTAGCTCATAAACATGCCTGAACGGTCGATGCACGTTCTTCCCAAATCTTTGTTCACCCCTGAATCCTTTCGTTCAGCTCGTCGTGCTATTTTCCCAGCTTGGGCACCCACCCATGTCACCGTCCATGCCTACCCGGCACATCTGCACATCAGTCGCCTTCGTTCACAACCCGTCGCACTTCTTCACTTGACTCGTTCATCGTTCATTCAGCAAATGCCCTCATCGTGTTACCGTGCCTGACATTATCATTCAACCCAACTGTGCCTTCGTTTAGCAGGCACAAACACACCTGTGTCACCTCTCACCTAAACTCCCGTTCACGGTTTCGACCTCCCTTCGTTCGGTGGGCCGCACGTAGTACCACCTACACAAACTCCCATTCACACCCTCCAGTTTGACTGCTCTTCATTCGGCTCACCTTGTCACTTGCCCAACTCAGGCGCTTGCCCTCCGTGTCCGTGTCGGCCAACTCGGGCATGCTCCACAAAATCATGTCACCCTCGCCCAACTTGGGTGTGCTCTGTACGACCGATGCCTTTGTCTGAATTGTGACACCTGTGACTTATCCTCCAATTCGCCCATCGTGCAGGCACATCTTCATGCCCTGCTCCTTAGCCACGACACGCACCTTGCTTGCACTCCTCACTAAAGACTTGTCCATCCGAATGATTGCCTTCCTCACCAACTCGTCGTTGGTCGTACATATTCATTGCACATTGAGTGGGGTGCCCAGGCCAACCCACCAACTCATCCACCCATCATTCAATCGATCCACCATTAGGCACTCCAAGGCATCAGCCTATTCACCAACTCAACCATCAGCCTGCCCGGGACCGCCCACCCATGTGGTGGTTCGCCCGTCAGCTCACTCGCTTTTCGGGTCGCGAGGACCACCCACACCGGCATATATATATATATATATATATATATATATATATATATATATATATATATATATATATCACCCAAACTTCATCGCGTAACTCATTTTTCACTTTGCGTGACCTTCCACTGTGCTGCAGTTCGTCCATCCGTGTGCCATGTAGCTCGTGGTCCTCACATTCTCCCCCACTTGAAATCATTTTCGTCCTCGACAATCTCTCATCTCAACAACCATCTGTCACCAAGATATCCATACCAAGGCATATACTCCATTGGTATGTCATACATTGAAAAGTCTCCTCAATCCATAATCATCAACCACATCTGTAACAATCTCCACATGCTGCTCCCATTCTGGAAGGTTGGCCCCTCCAACTCAAGCTACATGCTTCCTGCAACGTATCATGTTGAGCTCATCATGTATCATCATCATGTGAACTGTTGTCATGATACTCCAACATGATGCTAACACATCTCTGCACACTACTTAAGCCCCATAATTTGAGCTAGTCGAGTAGCTAATCTAACTGTCACATTCAAACCATGAGAATGCACATCCTCATGCCATCATCAGTCATTTCTTAGAACATCCTGTCACATCATCAACTCGATAAAGAATCCATCTCCATATAAATATAAGCCATGCTCAGGTCCATGAAGTAGATTTCATCTCATCTGCAACATGTTGTCCATGATGTTTGGTGTGAGTGTGTTGCCTAAAATCAGCTACATCTATCCCAACATCAACATCCTTCCATGTGTTTCCCATGATCATAGATCAAAGAGCTCACATGTGTCAAAAGTGGTTAAGTCTCAACTCAACCCATGCCCAAGTGTTGATCATATATCAATCATCTCCCATGTGTCAAAAGTGGTTAAGTCTCGGCTCAACCCATGCCCAAGTGTTGCCACCAAGGCATCATCATCGCTGCAACTCCATCACTCCAAAGTGTCTCATATGGATCATCCACATCAAGTCACTCTTTCAAGCACACCCATACATGTACTCAAAAGTATGCACCCCATCTTGCATCAATGTCCGTGACCTCAGCTCCTTAATGCATCAGATCTTCTAAGTCCACCATATATGAAGTCCCCAAAAGTCACAACCTCATGTCATCATGTGCTCCATGAATCATCTACAATCAACATCTCAGCAAGCATACAAGTCTCGGCCCAAAGGTCTCTGCAATATGCCTTAGCTCTCCATGTAGTAGGAATGCTCCATAGTATACTCACAAGTCCAACCAGTCCATGGATTTGTTGTACAAGAGTGCACAACCTCTCCATCGGCTCATAAGTAATAAGTCCCCATGTCACACCAACAACTCCACCTACACAACATCCCTGCCTTGGCACTCCTCATTGGATGCCCATAAGTGACACCTCTACAAGTGCTCCTACATAATGTCCCTACATAAGACTACCATGCTCCATGTCTCCAACCTGATGTCCATGACTCAAGTTTCCCATGTTGTCCAACTAGGTAGACCCATCGCAACAGTCGGTCATCCTCATCCAAGTCTTCAATCTGGTCTAGTGAACTTGGTCACCCAACCCTATCATCATCATATGAGTCTCTTCCACCATGGCTCCCCCAATGAAGGTTCCACCAAGACTTCCTCTTGGTCTACGCCATGAGAAGTCCACCCAAGTATCATCATACTCAAGTGTGTGCCCTTCTCCAATTTGTCCATGAGTCATGTCGGGCACTTAGCCAATTTCTCCCTGTGGCTAAATCATGACCCATTCCTTCGCAATGGTCATCGTGTTCCTTCCTTGTCACGGGCTTTTGTACCTTCTACCACAAGGTCACAAACAACCCCAATGAGTCCTGCAATAGTCAATGGTCCTTGCCTCTCCATACAAGGTCTCATCATAGACATCCATGGTAAGATCTTCCTTTGTATCGGCAAACTGATTTTGCTCTTCCATGCATATGCTTCATCTACCAAATGCTCAACTGAAACACAAGTATCAATAATACTTTCTTCATCATGAGGCTCCTCCATGTGAGTTTCCTCATCCACCAATGTCTGCAAAATTAATGATCCTAGTCTAACTCGATCAATTTCAAGTTCATCCTCCACCGTCCTCATGTCTGCAACATCCTCATATTGGCCATTGAGTTTTTCAAGTTCTTCCTTTATCTTCAGACATCCTTCCCAAATTTGTATCGGCCTTCATTGAAGTCCATTCAGAACTCCATCTACTCATCTGTTCCAATACCTTGTATCAGAAAGCTTCACCTACATCATGGCTAGATTCACCTGCCATAGGTCCTTCCACCATCTAGACTATCCACTTTCATGCAACCTTGAATCACCCTGATATACCACCTGTCACCTACAAAACTTGAACTCCCCACCAAGTCTTCGGCCTTATTGCGAAATCAACTTCTTGATTCAGCTCACCAGCTCTAATACCAACTTTCATGCCCCTACACTGGCGGTACTCTTCCAACCGCACTATAGCAAGGTGCGACACCACTGACCATTTTCTTTTCACCAATACTCACGGTCATGGACTACGCCTAACATTCGTACTTAGTTTATTTCTTTGTTACCAAGTATCAAGTTTTCCTTTATACACGATAAAAACCATAAACATTCATCATAACAACACTAACATGTATAAATGCACAATAGTATAAAGGGAGGGACAACCCCCCGATGTGAGTCTACCCATATATCAATATATATATATATATAAGTTAAATCTTGAGGAAACCCAAAATTTACACTTACCCAATTTTACAATTTCAGCAAACTCGGTTGCCCAGCTCATCGGCATGCTTGAACAATCACCGCATGTTCTACCCAACTCTTCGTTCACCCCTGAATGCGTTTGTTCAACCCGTCGTGCTGTTTGCCCAACTTGGGCTCTCACCCATGTCACCGTGCACTTCTACCCAGCACGTCCACACATCAGTCGCCTTCGTTCACAGCCCTTCACACTTCTTCACCTGGCTTGTTCACCGTTCCTTCAGCAAACACCCTCACCATGTTACCTTTCTCGACATTATCATTCAGCTCAACCGTGCCTTCATTCGACAGGTGCACACACACCCATGTTGCCTCTCACCCGAACTCCCATTCACAGTTTCGACCTCCCTTCATTCAGTGGGTTGCACGTAGTACCGCCTATACAAACTCTCGTTCACATCCTCCAATTCGATTGCTCTTCGATCAGCTCACCATGTCACTTTCCCAACTTGGGCGCCCGCCCTCCGTGTTTGTGTTGCCCAATTTGAGCATGCTCTGCATGATCATGTCACCCTCGCCCAACTCGAGTGCACTCTGCACGACCGTGTCACCCAACTCGGGCGCGCTCTACACGACTGATGCCTCTATCTGAACTGTGAAACCTGTGACTTATCATCCACTTCACCCATCGTGCAAGCACATCCACACACCCTACTCCTTAACCGCAACACACACCTCGCTCGCACTCCTCACCGAATACTTGTCCATCTGAATGATTGCCTTCCTCACCAACTCATCATTGGTCATACACATGCATCGCACATTGAGTGGGGTGCCCAAGCCAACCCACCAACTCGTCCGCCCATCATTCAGCCAACCCACCATTCGGCACTCCAACACGTCGGCCTATTCACCAACTTGCCCGTCGGCTTGCCCGCGACCACCCACCCATGTGGTGGTTCGCTCGTCGGCTCGCCTACTCATCTGGTCACCCAGGACCACTCATACAACATATATACATATCACTCGAACTTCATCACATAACTCATTTTTCACTTTGCGTGACCTTCCACTGTGCCGCAGTTCATCTATCTTCATGCCCTACAGCCCTGCAACTCGTGATCCTCACACCCTAGGTTACGGTTTCTCAAATAGTTTCTAAAATAGTTTCTCAAGCCACAAATCAAGGCTGATGTAATCTCTAATAAATTTACACCACTTTACAAACCAAAAAAACTATAACATTATTCTTTTTTATATAAAATATTCTATGTTTTTAAGAAATAAATTTGAAAAATATTTATTTAAACTCTAATGTGATGAGGTATTTTAGGACTATATTGTTTCAAGATTAGTTGAAATAAAAAAGAAGTTTGTGAGGTTCTATTTATTTAGGACGAATAAAGATATTGTAATCAATGTTTTGAATTTGTTTCAGGTTGTGTTGTTTGTTTTTTTTGCGGGCAGTGTTGTTGTTTTTTTTTTCTAAGTTTGTTTTATTTTATTTTAAATATTTGTATTAAATATGTAGTTTTCTTAAAGTTTTTGTTCGGCTTTTAGGTATTTTTTAAGTTTAGCTATTTTACTTTTTACATGAATGTATTTAAATTATTTTATTTTTCTCATAAATATGAGATTTGTAGTGAGTAACAATTAAGGTTTTTTTAGTGTAGGTTTTATTTATTTTTTCTTTTGTTAATGGTATATAACCGTCTAAGCATTTTAAGGATTTTTGGAGTTGTGACTTAGAATGGTGATTACATTTAAGAAAGATTATGTCATACTCAACTTTCAGTGTGTATTAAAAATAAACATAAATTTATGATATTCAGAGTATATTTACTCCATACATCATACATTTTCAAGATTTAAAAAAAGACACAAATTAACTAAATTATAAGTTTATTTTAAATAATTGTTTGTATTATTAATTATAAAAAAAATAATATAAATGTTAAAAATATAAACTTTTAAAAATATATCTAACAAGATTATTAACCATAGAGATTTTTAATTTGTAAATCTTTATTCCTATTTATTACTAAAACTAGTGCACCTATATAAATTAAATGGTCCATTATAGAGATTAAAACACTTCCCTCATGATACATCTCACACTCTCATGGTTAAAATAAAATAAAATTTAAGTATATTATTATTATTGTTGTTGTTGTTATTATTATTATTTTGTAGGAAAGTAAGAAATTTTTTATATGATCAGGAATGTAGATAGATTACAGACTTTCAAAACTAGAGTTCTATGTGTGAAACATCAAAATCTGAACATTAGAACTAGGTGGAGGTCCTCTATCAATCAGAGGAAAACAAAATGGTCTCTCATAAATCTTGGAGTTTAAATGTAAACATAGATACAGAAAAACTTAGTAAAGCGGAAGGTAGATTTATTTTCCCAATAATGGGATATCCAATGGCCTCCCGAAGATTTCAAGTGCAATACATAAACCATGGGGTAGCAAAAATCGAAATAAACATTGCAAAAACTAGAGAACTAGAAGAACAAAGAGACAAGTAAGTAGAAACCTTTGAGTCAGTTGAATCTTGGAAAAGTCATGCTTGGGGGGGAGATTTGGGTTGAATTGGCTAAGCCTCACCTCCGGCACCTTGTTAGACTACCTTTTTTCGTTTTGGGTTTTCTTTTGTAGCTCGAGATACAAGAATGGTGTTGGCATTATGAATAATGTGTTATCCTTGATGGAAATCTAAGTGATGAGTTCTATATTCATGGAAAACTACTTAATAAAGATGCTAATAGGATGTTCTTACAAGAGAGTACACATGTGATAAAGAGTTTGGATAAAGGCATATCAGTTTAGAGATAGAAGAATGATGAAGGTAATGTTTTGATAAATATATGTGGGTTCTCTGAAGCAAAGCCACATACACATGTGAATATGAAGAAGAAAATTCATGTACAATTTCCACACCATGGTATAGTAAATACCAACAGTCTTTACCATAGTATTTACCGATAGTATTGAACCCAGTGATAGATATTTGATCTCAATGGAAACATATTATGATGTTGATGCTACATACTTGGTCATGGGTTGATGATTTTGAAGCTAAATTGTCTTATCTGTCATATTGATGATGAGTTATTGTTGTTGTTATCTATGGTGCAAATCCTACATTGTATATGATGATTACTGAAGACTATCTTGGTCTTGTTACCTCACTCTTTGAGTTTTTTTTTTTTTTGTTATAAATGTCATATATGTCTCTTGATGTAAAGGTCATGTAAAGACCTATGTTATAAATAATTGTAAAATTCATTCATGTATATACTATGTTGGTCAAGTCATGTAATCTCATCTTTTTGGGCATGTGATGTAGTTTGTAACCCCACTGTGTTCGGTGATCAATGTAAGCATGAGTCACTGGTGATAGGAAAGGTCATGTCTAGTTGAGTCATAAAGTCATGTACTTATTTGTATATATTCAAGAAATTAAACATGTGATCAGGGGAAGCATGCTCAATACTCAAAATTCATTCTCAGTAGATCAGATCTATAACACTCATGTGAATAAAGGGATTGAAGCCTTCATTCAACATTGTTAGACCTTTTCCCTTGATGTCAAATGGGGAGAGTAAGTTGGTGTTTGAAAAGTTTGGTGCTTAGCTTGATGTGTTTTCCAGGTATTTATAGGTTGTGATGACCAAACACGAAAGTGGTTGCCATCAAGTCCAAAGGGGGAGATTGTTCACATTATGACTAATGTGTTGGCCTTGATGGAAACCTGCTTAATGAGTTGTCTTTTGATAGTAACCTACTTGATAATGTTGCTAACACGATGTTCTTACAAGATAGTACACATGTGACAAAGAGTTTGGATAAAGGCATAGTAGTCCAGATACAGAAGAATGATAAATGTAATGTTTTGTGAAGCAAAGCCCCATACACATGTGGTTATGAAGAAAGAAAGGCGCGTACAGTTTCTAAACCATGGTATGGTCCCATACTACTGAGCCCAACAATAGATATTTTATCCCATCAAAGAATACCATTGACATTAGTGTGGTTTTGACTTGTGGTATTAGCTAAGGGCTAAGCTATATAAGGAGATGGAGATCAAAGTATTCATGTGTGAAAATAATGAAGATTTGATAGTTATATCTGAAACAAGTGTGCATGTAATGGGTTATTAATGAATAATTTGATATGAAACTAGGTATGCACCCGACAATTTGATGATGTATCAGATCCAACAGATATGAAATGACTATATTTATAATGGATTTATTTTATCTATAATAATTTTGTCAGATGCTTTTTTTATTATGTATATTAAGAGATGGGTTTATTCTGAAGTCCTCATGTACAATGAAGCTATAATTCAATAGTTGCAGATCTATACACAGGTTTGATAACATGAATGGCACGTACACATGGAGGTTTAATGTTGGTAACTGTGTATCAATTTGGACAGATCCGTATGCGGGTTTGATTCCTGAAAGGTGTGTATACACGTGAATTTTTTTTTGGAAATCTTATATATAAGCTAGGATTTTTTTGAATAAGAGGTTTGATCAGTATAATTAGTCTTGTTGTGTTTCTGTTGTCTATCAATGAAGTCTTACTTGATGATTTGGGTTTAACATTGATGATTGAAGTTCAATTGATTGATTGAAGAGTGATGATGCTGCTAGCTGTATGTGATTGAAGATATGTGATGGTTCTGTGATTATTTTGGAGTAATTTAGTTGTTCGGGGTGTAACTCAGTGTCTGTTTCAGAACAATAGTGATTTAGTTTTAGGGTTCACTGTTTTGATATTTGTATGAAGGTATGCTTCAAGGAAGTCGCATATACACGCGGATTTGCTAAAGTAAAGTAGCATATATATTCTAACATTTTATTTATTAGGGCTTTCAGTTGGTTCAATGATTGAGTGATTTAGTCGGTTCGAAGATTGAATAATTTATTGAAGTGATCATTTTTATTTTTGATATTTGGTATTGGGCTTAAATGATGGTAGCGGGTCCAATCTGAAAATTTGATGAAACATGGAATACATATTTCATGTTTTAGTTTAGGTGGATCCAGTGTGAAAATTTATGAAATGTGGTCCACAAAAGTGTTGAGGGTTGGATCCTTTAGTGAGGAGGTCAAAGCTTCCTTTGGGCAGTAGCTGGTAAATCTGATTAGGGGGTCAGACCTCCCTTCCGATGGGCACCGTAAACGAGATCAGGGCATTTGAGCTCCCTTCGAGTTGGTCCTGGAAAATGATAGAAGGTTGTAGCCTTCTGCAGGTGGGGTGCCTATGTACCAATATGAGTCTGTGGTAGTACAATATTGTAAGAATTTTTTCATTATAATAGAATATGAAGACATAGATGACAACAATAGTGGTTTTTTTCCACATTGGGTTTCCACCTAAAAATCCTGGTGTTCATGTGTGTCGATGTGGTGCTTATGTGTGATGGTTTATTTTATTGTTACTGCACATAGCTACTATTTAATTAATGTCTAAAGAAGTACTGATGCACTCATTCAAGTTAAATAGATGATGGACTAATTTAAAAGCTATGTTAACTATATATACACTAGTTGTCTCGATAACAATCATGTACATACATAGGGTTATTTTAGTAAAGCTGCATACAAAAATATGAGTACGAAAATAAAAGTTTAAGTGAGTTTTAAATATCGATTCACCCCTCACCGCCCCCTGCCTCTTAGTATCTTTCACAACAAATGGGTCATTATAGCCATCAAGAAGTGAAGGAGGGCGATCCCATTCAATGTAATCCTACCTTGTGTAGGATTCCTCTAGATTCCTCGAGACCTAACCCTTGGAAGTGCCCTCAACTTTGCCTTGACTAGATAGGATCAATATCTCTTCCCCCAGAGTTGGAGAATTGTGGTTTGCCAACACCTTCAAATTTTTTGCCTGTGATTCAAAGTGTTCTCGAGGAGAGGGTCTCTATCCCTCATGGGAGGATCCTTTCTCTTCAAGTATGCCATGAGAGTTGGAAGATGTTTCCAAAGGAGGAGGAGGAGGAAACGGTATCCTCGTGGCCTACACTAGGTTTTGAAGCATCGTTCACATGTGAAACAGAAATGTGTTGGCCTCCACCATTTTTCTTTTAGAATTATCTTTGATTTCATCCTAGTTCTTAGTTTACTGGCCAACAAGTTACTCACAACCTAGAATGCATTGTTAGTGTTACACCACTCCTAGCCCTCCATGGTTGTCACAAGTCTATGAATATGAACTAGAATAACCTCATCAAATTCATATTCCCCTTGACCATACCATGGGGGGAGAGGTTGAGACCTTGTACCCTACCACTCAGTTTGGCACAGGCTCTCTCTAAGACCATAATGAACAAAGTGAAGAACTCCCTACTAGTTCACAGCCTACAGCTCTTAGTAGCTCTAGAACACCTACAAACAAACCCTCTTTGCACATGTATCATGCCATAAGGAATATATGTGATAATTGAGCCCGAATCCATGTCATGCACTAGAGGTAAATGAACCATCCTCTTTGAAGAACACAAGACCAAAGAATGAGGCATGAAGTGAACTCAGGGAATGGCCACCACCTGATTCCCTCTACTTTGTTCCAAACATTCCATAAGATTAAATCTTTACCATCTAAATTATTTATAAATAAATTAAAATTAAAATTTCAAGTTGGAAGATTTTGTGAGAATAGTAATTATGTTTAAGCATTTAGGGACATTTTCTTTGTCTAAGTTTAGGGTCAGCAAGTGTGAGTCATCCTTAGGACAAAAATACTAAGAATCCTATTCCAAAATAGACATTATGTGACTAAATATAAAAGCGATATCATCTTTCGGAAAGAGAGAGAAAATGACTAAGCTTAAACGTAAACCATTTCATATTCTAGGAAGAGAAAAAATGACTTTGTTTTTTCTTTACACCATAGTAATTTGGCAGCCGGCCAAGCACCCAGTTTCGCAACCGCAGGCGATATAGTATAGATGAATTTGAAACCATTCCAAATGAAACCACATACTTATTACCTGCAACAAATCCTATAACCTTCAAACGATCTGCCACCCCATGCATAACAATGTTTATAAAAATCTCGCCCGTTTGATGGATTTATATTCAAACAATAAACATTCCCACCGCATACTAATTTACAATTCTGGGGTTCAGATATGATATAAAGTTAGACTAACCAACCCAACTAGATTTACTGTCCGTTTAATGAAAATATGTAATGGAAAGAAGAATGATTGGGAATTGAGATCGGCTGATAGGTATTTGAGGAATTTTTGATGTGAAGAATCTTATCATGAAGGGATCCGGCAGCCATGGATGGCTCGGAAATATTGAATGTTACAAGGGATGCTGTGGGGTTTGTTAAATGAAATATTATATCGGCCAGTGGAGCAATAGTGGAGAAAGTAAATTGTAATGCATGGCAGTTGTATTATTTTAGCCGCCACCAGCGTTTTAGATAAGAAAAGAAATTGTAATGCATGGCGGCTGTTGATAAAAATCCCGTAGCCTCCAAATACTATGCAATGTGACGATGGTCCTACAATAGGAGGAGACATTAATTATTTTCACTGTTATGCAGACATTGCATGGAATGACAGAGTGTATCAGCTCCATATCGAGTATAAAAAGGCCCTTTCCTCTCACAGTACCCCATAATTTCTAGTATTTGTTGTGTAATCGAAGTATTGACTTTAGATGAGTTGTTGTGTGATCAAAGTATTGACTCTACTTGAGCTTTCTGCAAGTTGTCGGAGAGGATCAACGATAAGTTGCTAGGTATAGATGTTGTCAGGCCAGCTTTAAAATTCAATTTACAATTTTGGTGGTTAAGTTTTTCTTTAAGGTGTACAAACTTAGAAATAGGATATTAGAAAGCAATCACTGGGTGCTACTCTTGACAATGGTATTATCCAATTTACTTTTAAAGTTGGCCCTATTAAATTAATTGTTAGCTAAAGTTTTAAAACAAAATACTAGCCAAGCCGTTTGTCCTTAAAGTCGAGCATAATCTCTTTGACATCATTCACATTCGAGTAGACAAGATTCATAGAGCATAATCTCTTTGAGATCATTCACATTCGAGTAGACAAGATTCATAAGCATGGAATGGGCTTGTTGTTTAGGCCTCAATGCCTATGTCATTTAGATCATTTTTTAGAAGGTTTAGCGCAAAATGTAGTGCTGTTGCATCTCAATGATGTTCAACTTCATACCTTTTTTCCATGCAGTAAATCCAATTTATTTCGAAAGTTGACACTATTAAATTAGTTAAATTAATTATTAGCTCAAAGTTTTAGATGTTTCTAAATATCTCATACAAAATATTATCTAAATCTTTTGTGCTTAGAGTGAAGCATAATCTTCTCAAGATCATTCATATTTGAGTAGACAAGATTGGTAGGCATGGAATGGAATTTTTTTTTAGGCCTCAATAGATTGGTAGGCATGGAATGGAATTTTGTTTAGGCCTCAATGCCTATGTCGTCCAGGCTATTTTTTGAGAAGGTTTATGGAAAATTTGAGTGTTGTTACATCTCAATGATGCTCAAGGTTGTAATAAATTTCCACTAATTGATTCTTTTTCTTTTTCTTTATGAAAAATATATATATAATATATATATAAAAGCTTCCTAAATTTACCTTTAGTCATTATGGTCCAATATTCCTAGCTACATATGAACTATCACACTAGTAACTTTTATCATGGTATTTACTTTCAAATCTCCTTAAGTATTGGATCATAAATAATTGTAGTTTGTTTGACATAGCCACCCCTTCTTAGGATGATGTTGAAAAGTCTCTCTTCCTCACATCAACTTATGGCGATTATCAAACTTATGGCGCGTATAATTGTTTGAGCATCTTTACTGTTTCTATATCTTATATGTGGTGATGTATAAGGTTCTTTTCTTAACCATGTTGTTAAATGGCTTCGTTTTCTTCTATAATGCAATCACCCTCTTTGTTTAATAATCCCAATGGTAGTTAAACTTGTATACTCACTTGTTCACATGGAGACTTTTTAT
This sequence comes from Pinus taeda, assembly GCA_000404065.3. Taxonomy (NCBI): domain Eukaryota; kingdom Viridiplantae; phylum Streptophyta; class Pinopsida; order Pinales; family Pinaceae; genus Pinus; species Pinus taeda. The sequence goes on along the minus strand of APFE030727718.1, from coordinate 26,084 downwards.
TTCTTAATTGACGTCAGCTGCAGGCTTTGGATCACATTTATTTTTAACATTCATTGGGAGGAGTGTGGATACTAGACCTCACTTCTTGTGCATGAATGAGGAGAGGCCACATAGGCTAGGCCCATGTGATTCTCACATAGATGCCTGTACCAAGTGTTATGTATGGTCAGCTTTGGTTATTATTCCATCCAACGAAAGAAAATTTGTCCATCCTCCTTTAACCTAGCGCGAAGGCTCCGCGTTTCCACATTTGACACTTCTCTATATTGCATCCTTTGTGTCAAGGTTCTGTAGCACTTCCAAGTTCTAATTGATTGTGATCAGAGCATTGGTTCGGTGTGATCACAATTAATGAGGGTGGAGATAATTTAACCTTTGTGTTCTCTTGGTTTTTCTTGGATTGTTTGTTTTATGAGATGCCACATTCATGCTTGGAATATGACATTAGGGTGACTAGCTAGAAGAGAGTTTTGGTTTAGTCATGTCTATGGTCGGGTGGTACGTGGAATTCTCGAACCTAGTCTGATTTGACTATTATTAACAAAAGCTAAGTTCTCTTAATTTTGCGTTGATTTATATGTGGATTTAATAGTTGTCTTATCTCTGTTATTTACATGGTTTTATGCTGGTTATAAGCATGGTTAAATGACTCGTTCATGGCATGGTTATTTCATGTATTTACTTGTAATTGTTAAATGGATGGGTGCAAGACCTAATACATGATGTAGTAGTTCAATGGAGAAGGATATGATCCTATTGGTTATGTTTCGTAAGTTTCTTTAGTCATTTACGCTTTGTCTTGTATCCTAGACCTATAGGTTTCATTGGTACCAAGTGTTTGACAAAATGTGAGTCCTAGTTGGGGATGCTCAGGCCTAGTCCTAAGCTTGATTATAATTGATCAACATTGTTATCGTGTCCTTAATGAATTTTGAAGGTTGTAGTGTGTTTTGGGAAGAGTTCAGGATTATGTTCTAGAAAAGTAGCTTAAATCATGGGGTCACTGGCACATAATTGGCAATTTTGGTCCACAGTCATTGACAGACAAGTTTATGAGAGCGACTATGGCCTGGGAGATTCAGAACAGTAGTGGTACCTAGGTGGCTGACTTGTCTACTAAAGGTTATGTTGATGATATTGGATGACTATTGTGATGTTCTATATTCCACTTCCTTAAGGTCACATAGGAGGTCGAATATGATCATAGTAGCTTCTCATCTCATGTTTACCCTAGTTACCATGGTTACTTTGGGTAGACCTAGGAGGGGTAGTTACAATACCACCTGCCCATATTGCATAAGGACTCCACCAAGTCCCCTCTTGCAAGCATCTATACATACTACAAACTCTTTTTCTGGATCTGCAATCTATAGCAGTGGCGCATGTGTCAACAATTATGTAAGTTGCTCAAAACTAGACTCGCACTCCTCTATCCATTTAAACTTCTTACCTTTCCTCTGCAATGATGTGATATGATAAGAAATTTGTAAGAAGTTCTTGATGAACCTCTTTTAGTAACCTGCCAAACCCATGAAATATGTCACCTCATCCACACTCTTAGGAGCTACCCACTCCACGATGGCTCCTATCTTCTCTGGATCAACTGCAATGCTAGTGTACCTCAATCTGAAAGAAACTGCACTTGTTGAGTTTAGCATATAACTAATGGTCCCTCAATAATCTCAACACAGCTGCTAAATGCTCAACATTCTCTTCCTGGTTTTCAAAATATACAAGTATATCATCAATAAACACAATAGAAAACTTATCAAAATATATACGTAACACATTATTCATCAAGAACATAAATGTAGTTGGAGCATTAGTTAAAGCATATGGAACTACAAAAAACTCATAATGCCCATACTTGGTCGTGAACGAAGTCCTATAAATTTCCTCTTCTTTGATGCATACCTCATGGTATCTGTTGTAGCGGCTACAACCACCCTCCAAAATTTTGCCTTAGCCTATTTTGGCACCTCCCTACCAACCTTTCATAGCACTTTGTCTTGTTTTGTCAAGTACTCAAGCTTTGGTGTTTTCCTGGCACAAAGGCAGCCTGTCAATCACAGTGGATCCATTCCCCTCATAGGTTGTTCACCCAGACTTGGTCCAGCTGCAGGCTGAGCAGCCAACCTTCCCTCAAGAAATTGCACAATCCTATCTACAAGCCTGGTCGGCTACAAGATTGTGCAACTCTTCCAGCGAACATCCTAGCAAGATTTCCGCAAATTTCCCCAATAAGGTTGCCCAGCCCAGGATTTGTGAAAATTTGGGAAACTCTCAGCTGCTCTGCCCACAAATTATGGAATCCTCCTGGGCAGTCAGCCCAGCTCCCAGCCAGGAATGTGCATTTTCCCATGCAGTTGAGCAACTGCATGGATGAACAGTCCAATTAACCAGTTCCATCTGGGACCAAGGAGACTTCACTTGCATGCATGCATGACTTTCTCTTCCTAGAATAGAAAGAGATAACATGCAAAGGGAATCCCATGATTTAGGGAGATATTATTAGCAGTCAGGGTTACATGCAAAATTGTTTTAGAAGTTTCCCTCCAAGTGTTATTCTTTCCTAGATTTGTGGTATGCGCATCATGAGACCAAAATTATTTATTTGACAAATCAAAGATCATTCATTCACATTGATCTTGGAGCTCTAACATCCCAAAACACACCTAGGACTCTTCAACACATCCATCTTAGCTATTCATGGGTAAGTGGCCTCAACTTGTTTTTTCAACATTTCTGTCACTTTTTGTTTATTTTCTCATGTGAGTGTTGTTTCCTTGATTTATTTGAACACTTACTATCATTTATATGTATACTAGCTTCTCCTACATCTGTTTCGTTTTTTGTTTCTATCATACTGTTGTCGCATGCATGAAATTGTTTTTCATGGACATTCGCCCAAACGGAAAACTGCCTCACCCACATGCATGTTGATCTATTTGCTAAATATTTCATTCATTTTTTTCATACACTTTCAATCACTTATTCTATCACTTAGTGTCGCCATGCATTCACTATCTTACTTGCTTTCAGTTTCCTATAGGTGAGTCGGGCCAAGCTTGGCATAGACTCTGCCTTCAATAAGGCTACCTAGCATAATCTAGGGAAGGAAGGCTCACCTTCCTCTCCAAAAATGTGCATTCCTTCCCAAAACTAGCCTCCAAGACTATTTTGTGCATTTCTGGAGGAGGGTGGTTGTTTACCTCAAGAAATTGCACAAATATGTCTCTGGGCCAACAATACTTCCAAGCTAGAATTGCACATTACATAATCCCAATAGCGAGTTGCCTAGCTAGGTTGCAGATTTTGCATATCCAGTAGTTAGTCACTTAGCCTCCTCGTAAAATTTGTGCAATCTTGCTCAACAGTTTCCAAGGTATGCGTTGTGTCCTTTCTCGGATTTTCTTTGTTTCCACTCACATATTTCTTGCCATGCATGCTGCTTATTTCTAGATCTTTCAGGTGTTCATTTTTCTCAATGGATTCTAAGAGAATAGGATTGCAAGACAGTAATGGAGTTGCAGCTCGAACAACAGTTGAGAAGGTGTCCTCTAGTCTGCTGATCTATGAAGGTACGAAGTTGTATCTGGACAAGGACATCAAACTAAAGTGGCAAGAGGTTAATGAAACATTCACAGACACTTTTGGGGAAGTGCTTGAAGACTTTCAGGTGCATGTGAACATTCACAAGTCTGGCTTGTACCAGATTGCATTTAGATACTCCGCATTCCCATACACAGACATGATTCACTGGATCATCTCTCACACTATTCCTGAGATGATGACCTTGAGCAGTGTCAATGGGGCAAAGCTTGTAACCTTCTTGACATGAGATTATGATGAGATATATCAAATGTCAGAGCTTGTGACTATCATGAGTCCTCCATGCAACTTGTCCAGTGGCAGAGGTAACTCCAGATACATTCTGAAGGATTGGGTAAAGGCGCCAACTTGTTTTATGATGACACCCAACCAGATCTACAAGACAAAGGTATTGAGGAAGGCATACCAATACCTGGTCATATTCGTATGTTGATTGAGTGGCTAGGTAAGCACTAAAACCTCTCCTCAGAGTTGGGTGATCACATTGGACCAACTGGCTAGAGAAGGAAGACCATGCAACTGGTTCGATATACTAGCTCATCATCTAAAGGAACAAGTCACAAAGGCTCGACAGTCACCCGAGGGCATGCATGTAGATATTTACATGTCTACCTACATTATAGATGCAGTGTGTGCATGACATGAGTTCTCGGGCTTGGAGTGGGTATGGTCACCAGCAGAGACTATTGTGAAAACATATTTCAAGTTTTTGGCTGAATGTAGCTTTAGGGGAGTAATCATACGGTTGTCTGACCATTTTGTCACCCCACTGTACAGGTTCATATTCGAATAGGATCTAGCCTACAGGTCAAAGGAATAAATTGAGGCTTTGTTAGGCATTGCAAATTGGTATGCCTCATCATCCAACACTTGCATTTGAATTTTCAGTGTGGATAAGCCTTCACATGTTATGCCAAAGTTTGTTTGGACATATTGGCCATGTTGTAAGTAGCTTATCACATCTCAGTAGGATTGATGGCTAGACTGCAGTGGAAGAAGAAGGTTCATTGACCCACTCTTCTATTGCGGATTTGGTTATATGAAATCTGGAGTATTAAGCAAGTGGATGTTGAAGTAGAATAGATGAAGAAGTACATGTTCGACATTTGAAGCTTCAACCCATATGAATCGCATTGTATTTTGAAGGATCATTGAATAAGAGTTTAGTTCAACTCAATCCATGGGGAATTTCATTGGGCTGAGGAAGACTCATGGAGGTATTACTACAATTACTCCAGACCCAATGAATAGGTTGGCTTTGCTGTTGAGTTGTTAGCAAAGTAGCATGAAGCACCATCACATAGAGAAGCAGCAATAGCAACAGTAGCAAAGGTAGTAGAGCCAAGCATACCTGTGCACAGAAAAGGGAAAAGGAAGATTGTCGACTGCATGGAGGAGGAGCAAAGTTCCAAGTCTCAAGAAGATCCACTTGTAGCAAAAGAATCTATGGCTTTTCAGGCAAAGAGGTAGCAACATGACAAGCATAGCGCACGAAGGTAGAGGGACAAGAAGAGAATGGAAGAACTAGAGGAGTTACATGATTTGATGAGAAACTATGGAAAGAACAAGAGTTGCGCCAATGGGATAAGGAAGCACAGTAGAAACAGATACAACAGGGGGTGCATCATGTGCAGACAGACGAAGCAGTGCCCATACAAGTAGTTGATTTATTTGAACAACTATAATCAGACAAATAGGGTGAACCATCATAGGGGCAAGAATTTTGTCATAAGATAGAATAGGTGCTTGAACAGTTGGATGTAGACATGGAGCAGCAGGAATTGTAATAGGACACCGAGATCATGCCTCACTACAAAGAGGTCAACTCACCCACTTCAATGCATCTAGATCATGAGCAAGTCTCAAATGACCAACAACGCATTGAGATCCTTGGTGGTCAACTTGAAGCAAATATAAACAACATCTCCTTTGACTAATCTCATCATAGAGTTGTGTAGTCTCACAAAGTACCAACTCCGAATGACCAAATATCCCCTGCACAAGTTGAAGAACAGGTGATCATGACTGATGTGAACAAGCATCTAGCTATTTTGGTCGATGCAACTACAGTGTATGCCAGAGCCACTAGCTCAAGTGTTTACTTCCTCATAGCTAAGAATGAGCGAATGTAAAAGGAAGTACAGGTGGCCAAGCAAGGAGGAGACTTGGTGACAATGTCCATAGGAGCTGAAATGAAGAAGGAAATATTAGATGAAGTATTGTCCCTTGATATAATTATGTGATCATTTTACTCCAAGATTGGTACTGTGCACCAAGCAGTCGTCCATCTCCATGGATGGCAGTAGCAATGTGTGAGAAGAGCACGCATCTTGAAGAACATACATGTTGCCATTGATAACATGGAAGCATGTATGATGAAGTACAAGGGAGCCCCACTTCAATTACGAGAGATGATGAGGGCCAATGAGGTCGAGCTACAAGCACATATCCAGAGTCAGATCCGGAACTACGAATACCTATTGTAGCTCATCATTAGCATAGAGGCTTCGTATGCATGAGTATTCAAGAGCATGGGCGTTATAGTGCACACACATGCGATCCCATCACTTGGGACTCTCACCCAGGCAAAGAGAAAGAAGCATGTCTGACAGGAGCTTCACTCATACTTCAACAAGTTGATGCACACCGCCACTAGCCTAGACTTGCCTATCAGTGCAGACATCATGCGCAAGTACATTGCTGGTCTGACCCCATTGAATACAATGATGTACATGTTCTTACAAGAGTTAGACAGAGGAGCCCGACCAATGTACCCCGATGCTATGGAGGCAAGGTTCAAGTTTCAGACATATGTCATGGCAGAACACACAGACACTATCAAGGACTACCAATATTGGCATCAATATGTTATGTTGATCAGCATGAGGATTTCAAGCAGTTCGAATTCTATAGTTTTCTAAGTCATAGTGATGTCTAGTTTGGCTTGTTCAATCCATTGTTCACATGGGTACATGTGCATTGTAATGTCGAGTCATGTCAAGTGTAAGTCAAGTCTCAATAGTGGATGTAACATTCATAGAGTAGGTGAAGCATCATGAGGGTAGTTGAATGGTCACAAAGGGGAATTTCAAGGGTCACCGTACCCTTTGCTAGTCCCTCATAACTCATTGTATAGGCTTTTTGGTCACCCAAGCTTCTAATAAGACTATCTTGGAAAGAGCTTGGATAGTATTGTAATGCACCTTGGCTTCTCCACTGCACAGAGCTAGTTCATGTCTTTGGAGGAGAAGGTGGATGTGGCTATAACGTTTCACTGTTGGGGCTAGCAAGCTTACATAGATGTATTGTATGACTGGAGCTTACACTTCTTTAAATAATAAGAGCCAACACGTTTTCTCACATGTATTGTATCTGTTGTTAGATTAATCTTTAACACTTGCAATGCATGTTGCTTTAACCTATGTTCTACATCTGAACTGATTCATTTTTTGTAATGCATTGTCTATTAATGGAAATATTTTATATATGTTCTTAATGTTTTTATGTTTGTGTCAAATTCTCTATCATACGTCAAACAGACCTTTCACATGAACCTTGTTGTAACAACCATTGCACTCGTTTGGACTGATCCGTGAGTGTTGTACGTATTATATTACCTTGTATGTTGTGACTACCACATCTGAGTGGACTTCTCCGCTGGAAGCTGTGTATGTCCTATGTGTTGTGTTCCTAGCCAAGTTGGGACTAATCGCTTTCAACCTGGAACTCACCTTCACCCTCAACTCAACCCACATGTGTTAGAACCTCTCATACACCTTTCTTGACACATTGCAAATAGAGTTATCTTACTTGCCTCTATGCAACATTGTGGTCAAGGCATTACCTTACGGCCCATTGCTCGGACTCCTACACCAAACGGTCTGAGCTCTAAGTGGGACTTCTTACTAGGGGGATCCCCTTGACATGTTGGTGAGACCAACACCGTCAACATTTCTAGTGCTATAAGGAGGCATTGATGACAAGTTGTGTCTTCTCATCCAGTTTTGAACCTTTGCACATATTTCATGGAGTCTTGAACTCTTCTTCCCCCATGTTGGTTCTCCGATCATGAAGATGTCTCGATCATGGGGAAGCTTTTCAATATCTTTTCCACTCACATGTATGATGGTGAAGGCAAAGTGGTTTGGCCTGAGCACCTACATAAATTTATTTCAATGCTTCATGAGGAAGATGAATTTTCTGATGTACAGGTTGGTTTACTGCTTGCATACACACTTCATAAATCTCCATTTTGTTGGGTGCTTAGCCTACCCGCTGACACCATGCACTCATTTGAGCACTTCTATGATCACATGTAAGATATTTTCTATCATTCTGATCCAAACCATATTGACTGGAAATTGTTAGAGTGACGGAGGGCTCTGAATGAATCAGTTATTGATTTGTGGCATTTCTTTCATGATTTGGAGTTTCAAGCTCCAAGGAGCCAGATGAAATTTTCTTATCTTTAGGACTGATTCGAGTATTGGCTTAAGAAATCTTCCCATTCCAAGAGAAAGTTTGAAATCAAGCCTCACTCAACATTATTCATTGATGGAGTTGCACAATATCATGTGGATGTGGACATTGTCTCAAATGACTATCCGCCTTCCTCTCATTCAGCAGCTCCACCACTGCCCAATGATGTTAAAGAGCATACTCATAGACCTATTCATCCTTCACATGCTCCCAACATCACTTCACTCAATTTTTGTGCAGTTTTGGTTATGTGTCATTCGATTTCTCATATGCATGCTTGTCTACAACCTTTGTCTTCACACTCGGGTGTTGCTTTGAATGATGATATCTTGTGTTCATCCATTCTAGACTCTTCACTTATAAACAACCCATTGATAGAGTTGGTGTGGCACAACCAACATGCGTCATCATTAATGAAGAGTATGAGTGGGATCCTGAACATCAACACTCGGTGAAGTATGAATCACTTCCATCCAAGCCCTTCCATTCTTTCCTAGCCTCTTTGGTGAACCTGCCATCCATGATTTTGCATGTGTGTCTTTATCCACGGATGCACCCATTGTTGATGACTCCCACGACTCACCAGGTGTTGGTCCATCACTAAACAATGGAGAGGATAAGTTACTCATTTAAGATGCACTTGATCCTTCATCTATCTTATCCGGAGACACAGAGGATGAGTTTGTTCACTTTTCATCTACCCTTATGTTTGATGTATCTAATCATGACGATATTGAATAATTGATTGATTTTTCTGATCGTGGTGGCCGTGATCAATTCACTTCCAGTTTTTATCAGGATCATGACTCTATCATAGTTTGTCTTTCAAAGCCACCATTTTATGATGATATACTTGATGATGAAGTTGAGACACCCAAAATTGTCGAGGCACTTCAGCCCGAGCTGATGGTTATGTCAGGACCTCGTTCTCTTGGGGTTAGTCTCACTTCCAATCATGAAACTTTTCAATCATCCAAGGCTCCTTATCACTCATTTACATGCATTGAAGATCCATCTCACTCATAGGTCACACTTCCTCCAGTTGAACAGCATGATCTGATTTCTCATACACTAGAGGATTATTAAATTGGAACCATTCATGTGCAATGCAAGTTATCTTTGTTTCTTTCGTTTGCTTGCATGTCACAGTCAAGAGTGTGCTTGTGCTTCAAAGTTCCACATAGTGTCACCCAACACCATGATAATTCCACGAATTGTCTGTCATGCACTTGCACTCACCTATGTACTGTGGGAACTTTGAAACATGAAGGGTGGTTGTTTTCATTGTTATATCTTTCTTGCTTGCTAGTTGACACAATTGGGTTGCTCGCAGACCAAGATTTCACCAACATGGGTCTACCAATGCGCCAGTGGTTGCATTGGAATTATCACTTCATGTGATCAGGCCCATGGACCGTTAGTGTAGGAGTATGAGTAGTGTTTTATTTTAGTTGTTTTCTTACATGCTTGTTTGCTTACATGTTATGTTTTTTGGTTTGTTTGCCTTCTTGTTTGCTTATTCACTTTTCTTTCACTTTCACTTCTTCTTTTTCTTTGCATCGATTTTTGTTAGTTCATTTGTTTCATTCGTAGGTTAGTCTTGCATGAAACCATGTATGACTCTTGAAGAAATTTGGGTAAATTACAAGAGGGCTTGTACAGCTATCACTACTTGGTTATCTATCATATTGCCTCTGTATGATGAGCTTGTTACTCTTAGTCCATGATACGTCAAAGTAAAATACATACTTTTCGAAGTGAACCTTAGTGATAACACAAATCTTGTGCACTAACTAGTGTCACCTTCTCTAGTTGGTTGTTTTTGCGTTAGCCCTTGTTAGCTTAGTCAAGTAGAGTAAGGTGAGGGGGAAAACCTTAATAGGAATGCCAGAGATACAATAAATTAATTCTCTGCTGGAACAACCTCTTTTGATCTCAATAAGTCATGATCCCTCTTCTACCTCTAAAATGAATAAGTGTTATGCATAGTGAAAAATAAAAAATGAGAGTCAAAAAATTCAAAATGAAAAATGAGTAAGGCAAAAGAAGAGAAAGGCTTCCTGTGCAGGGAGGTGATGAAAGTAACTCTATCGAGGTATTGACCAGGCTCGCTGGTAGTGGAGCCCTGCTTGTGTTCATATGTGACTCCACTAGGGTACTATCCAGGTCTGCTGGCAGTGGAGAAAAACCAAATATGAACCTAAGACTCTGACAACTTTACTGCTTGTGCACTTATATACCCCTCAACCCCAATCAAAACAACTGAGTTGCCTTGGCTTGGAATACGTGTCAATCAACCAAGAGTTTCGCATATGATGCATCTTAAAATCAATCTAGTGTGAAGCTAAGATGAGATGAGAGTTGAACAATACTTCCAGAGGTGTTAGACATGCTTTTCACGAACAATGTCCATTCAGAGAGTTGGAGTTCTACCAGTGTGTTGCCAAGTGTTGCAGATACTACAACCACCCTCCAAACTTTCTCCTTAGCCTATTTTGCAGCCTCGCTACCAACCTTTCACAACACTTTGTCTTGCTTCATCAAGTACTCAAGCTTCACTATTTTCCTTGCACAAAGGTAGCCCGTCGATCACAATCGATTCATTCCCCTCACAGGATGTTCACCCAAACTTGGTATAGCTACAGGATGAGCAGGTTGCCCTTGAAATTTGTAGATTTATGGAAGGCATCCTAGCCTTCTCTGACAGCCTACTGGGCCCCAAGATTGCGCAATCCTGCCAGCCAACACTCCCAGTAGGATTTGCGCAAACTTCCCCAGTAGGGATGCTCAGCGAAGGATTTGCACAAATCTGGGTAGAAATTTGTTGCTCTACCCAGAAATTATGCAATCCCCCTCAGAATTTAGCCCCACTCCCAGCTAGGAATGCACATTTTTCCGAGCAGTTAAGCAACTGTATGCAATAACAGTTTGGTTGACCAGTTCCATCCGGGACCAAGGAGACTTGACTTGCATTCATAAATTACTTTATATTCATGAAATAGCAAGAGACAACATGCAAAGAGCATCCCATGATTAAAGGGAGCTATTATTAGCAGTTAGGGGTTACATGAAAAGTTGTTTTAGAAGTCTACCTCCAAGTGTTGCCTTTTCCTAGATTTTTGGCATGCGCATCATGAGACAAAATTTATTTATTCGATGCATCAAATCTCATTCATACCTATCGATCTTGGAGCTCTTGCATCCCACAACACATCCAGGACTATTCGACACATTCGGCTCAGCTATTCACGAGTAAGTGGCCTCAACTTGTCTTTTTCAACATTTCTGTTGCTTTTTGTGTATTCACTTGACTGAGTATTGTTTGCTTTATTTCTTTGAACACTTGCTATCCTTTACATGTATACTAGCTTCCTATCTCTGTTTCAGTTTTCATTGCTATCTCACTACTGTTGCATGCATGAAATTATTTTGCACAGACGTTCGCCCAACCGATGAACTTCCTCAACGACATGCATCTTGATCTATTTGGTGAATCTTGCATTCATATTTTGTATGCACTTTCAATCACTTCTGCTATCACTTGGTGTCACCATGCATTCACTATCTTACTTGCTTTTTGTTGACTGTCGATGAGTGGGGAAAACTTTGGCATGGTCTCTACCTTCAAGAAGGTTGTATTGCACAATCTGGGGAAGGAAGGCTCAACTTCTGATGCAGGAGGCTCATGAAATCAAGGTGGTATTCTTAATTTTTAGATCACCTTCAGTCTGATAGTACTTATCGCATATCGCATGCGAGAGGAGGAGTCTTAGGAATGTGATGAAGATTCACATGTTTGTGCGATATGAGATATTATGATGGATTTCTGCGAAGGAAACTTCAGCCACAGGAACGAGACCTTTGTACTTTTACCAATGGTGGATAGTGATATCAGGCAAGCTACTTGTGTAATGTTTAATTGCCCTTATGGAGTCAATAAGGAATATAATTCCTTGATCTATAAAATTGTGGGTCTGTTTTTGGAGTTAAAGTTTGAGCACTTGATGACCTGATATTTGTTGGATAATAGAGGCCATCAAATCCTAAGACTTGCAGGTCTTCAACTAGCACATGAGTTAAAAACAGGTCTAACCCTCGTAGTTGACTGGGACCTAAAAGTTTGATATTGAGATCGATGGCTGGGAGTGAGCGCGGGAGTTTAGCCACGATTAAGAAGCTTCATACTCTAATATCCCTGAAATGTATTCCTCTAGCATTAATAATAAATGGTTGTGATCAACACATAAACACTGAAATTTACAACTAAACTAGGAAAATAGAGAAAATACTCGGTTAAGTTTCAGAATGCAGATTCACAGAGGCAAATGAGAGTCTTCACCGGGATTAACACACAGTTGCACATTGAATCAATTTCTTCAATATAATAGTAGTTACAGAGCCTTGGCCCTCACAGCTCAATTACAACAATTTATCTGACCTTTGTCTCAAACTAAAAACCCTATCTATCACTCAACTCTCATCTCTCACTCAATTCCCAATGACCTCAGCTAATCCCTTTCCATTACATTTTTTTTGTTTTATGAGTCAAATCCTATTCTAACTGCACTAACAACTGAATCTCTATTTTAATCAATCTAACAATCAAATCTCTCTTTTTAAGCTCTATTACACACCTATGCTAAGAAATTATCCCTTAGTCTAAAATAAGACAATTTCCTAACTATTACAATAGTGAAGTAAAGCTCATCTTCAAGAGATCCAACCCTCTCTACTGAAACATAATTTTGACCACTCAGGTCAATGAAATTCAACCCATTTAGCCACAACATGTGAACAATCCATCAAATTATACGCTACTACAATAAACCAAACTTGCATACAGGCACTTACACCAAAGCCAACCAGCGTACATATCTATAAATATTCAAACATGACTTGCAGCGATTTCAAACTTAAGTTATACCTAGATCAGATCATTACAAGCATAATCAAATATATAGAGATAGTTCATTTCAAACCATTTGATCCTGATCTATCCTTAGATCTTGTTGTCCATCAACCAGTGATATCCCTCTTTAGCTCAGATCCAGGTCTGCACCATAACCCAATCACAGTATTCCAGATCTAGCACTTTATCAGATATTCAATAATTCAGATGATGCTTTGCCAAATGATCTCATTCCTCTTTTATAGTCTTAGGCCTTTCACAATACCACGGTCCAAAACCATAATAACACAATACGATGAACCCAATACTTGGGATCAACACTTTTGGATGAAATACCATGGACCAAAACCATAGGATAAAAAAATATCAGACTAATACCATGAACCAACCATGAAAGTGCGTGAACTTTTCTCCACATGAAATAAACTTTTCTCTGCATAAAATTCCATGAAATTTAATGTACATGAAATAAAATTTTCTCTGCATAAAATTCCGTGAACGTTTCTCTACATGAAATAAACTTTTCTCTGCATAAAATTCCGTGAACTTTTCTCTACATGAAATAAAATTTTCTCTGCATAAAATTCTATGAACTTTTCCCTACATGAAATAAACTTTTCTCTGCATAAAAGTTCGTGAACTTGAAAATAACTTTGCTGCACTATAATTTATCATCTGAGTGATTTTCCATCAAGGACAACACTTGTCTCATGATGCCAATAATCTCCCCCTTTGGACTTGATGGCAACGCTAACTTGCCACACGTAGAACCATCATCTGATTCCTTTGAGCTATCCTGCACCCGAGGCATTCAGTCACATCTGATATCTCTTCTTGAAGATTTATCCAGTTATAACTAAGTGAGATGATCCTGTTCGCATTATGGCACAGGTTTGGTGCTATGGCGCAGGTGTTGTCCTTGATGACAACTCTCTTTGGTAACAGATCTCAGTTCAGACACTTAGAAAGAAGAAAAAGACATATACGCAGGTTCATCTAGACGAAGACGCGTATACACGTGGGTTATACATTACAAAAGCGTGTATATGTTGGGGATCATAATTTTGGTCCATGGTAGTTAGTTCTTGGGATTTGAACCTATGTTTTGGACCATGGCGTCTCATCAGATGTGTTGATCCCTAGTTTTGGGTTCATGGTATTGAAATGTTATGGTTTTGGATCATGGTATTGAGGAAGGCCAAAGACTATAAAAGAGGAGGGAGATCATGTGGCAAAGGATCAACTGAATTATTATTGAATATCTGATAAAGTGCTAGAGCTGCTATATTGGTAATTGGGTTATGATGCAGATCTGGATCTGAATGAAGGAGGAACCTTAGCGCAAAAGAAGGATAAATTCTAATGATGGGTCATAATCTTTAAGCTTGAATGATAGTATCTTTGTATGATTTTTATCTGCTAGATGTGGCGCTTGCTTTATCTATAAGTCTGATAATCTGGGTTAATTAGTGATTGAATATCCGAAAGAGTGAATTATCTTTTATATATCTGTACGCAGGTTCAGTGAAGTCAAGGCGCGTATACATGCAAGTTTAGTGAAGTAAAGAAGCATATACACAGTTTGTTCCATAAGTAGAAGCGTATACACGCTAGTTTCAGGCTGTTGAAATAGCTTATATACTCTAAGTGGTGATCTAGCTACTTCTGTCTATTGCTGCAGTGTTCTAGGTTCAGATTTTGGTGTGTGGTTTCTGGTACTGTGTTTTGGGTACAGCTGTCAGAGAAGTATCTACTTGTTTCAGATCTAATTGGTGAAAATAGATTGGTTGATGGAGAAATTCTTGATGATTGATTGATGTTCATGGATCCAGTCTGAAAATTTATGAAACGTGGTCCTGGAAGAAAGAGAAGGTTGTAGCCTTCTCTAGGCCAGCACCTACGTACTAGTATGTTGGCTAGTGCAAGAGCTAAAGGGGGTTGTAGCTCCCTTCCAAGAGAAGCTGGAGAACAAGAGAGGGTTGTAGCTCTCTGCAGGTTGCAGCCTGCGTACTGGCAAAGGACTGCACCAGTACATTGTAACAGAAGTTTCTAATTAAAGAAAGATAGAGACGAATTGCAGCAGGTGGTTTTCACCCACATTGGGTTTCAACCTTATATCTTGTGTTCTTGTGTGTGATTGTCTTTCTGCTCTGTTTTACTGTCTCTAGTTACTGGTTATTTGATTCTGCATCACAGATTAACAATCATCATCAGAAAGATAAAGTAAATTAAAAGTTTTCTTTGTATACGCGGGTTTCCTTCTGCATAGTTGCGTATATACGTGGGTTTAACTAACTGAAGTAGCGTATACAATTTGTTTTGAAAAAGGAATATTTGACTTGATAATATCGATTCACCCTCCCTCTCAGTATTATTTCCAGCAATTGGTATCAGAGCAGGCCCTTTAGGAGAAGCTTGATCGCTTGAGGGAAGATCTTTTCATCATGAGCAACTACGAGAGGGAAGCATGAATCAGGCCACCGATCTTTGATGGGACAAACTTCATATATTGGAAGGTAAGAGTTACTGCCTATCTTCAATCTCTTGGTACAGAAGTCTGGGATATCATAGATACAGGGTATACTTTTCCACCAGTAACTCCTACAGATCCGGCTGAGAAGAAGAAATATGAAACAAATGCAAATGCAGTTAATACTCTATTAGGTTGTTTATCTCAATCAGAGTTTGTCAAGGTTATGCAGTATAAGTCCGCAAAAGAAATATGGGACAAGGTTGTTCTGAGCTATGAAGGAGATGATCAGGTAAAACGAGCAAAACTTCAAACGCTCAGGATTCGATATGAAAATCTCAAGATGTATAATGATAAAAGTGTGGCTAATTATTTTCTTTGTGTAGATGAGATTGTTAATTGTATGAAAAATTTGGGTGAAGAAATAAAAGAGGCATTTGTGGTTGAAAAAATCCTAAGATCTTTGTCCTCTAGATTTGAATGTAAAGTTTCTGCTATAGAAGAAAAGGAGAATCTACAAAACCTTAAAATGTCACAGCTACACGGAATTCTAACTGCTTATGAAATGAGGAAAGGAGGTCCATCAGACAAGAGAGTAGCTGCTTTCAAGGCTTCAGGCAAAGGAGAGTACTATGAGTCAGGACACTTGTCAGAAGAAGAAGAAGAATCAAATTTTGTCAAAAATCTTCAACGGGGTACTGGAAGATTCAGAGGTAAGTTACCTTGCAAATGTTTTTCCTGTGGAAGAGTAGGTCACTATGTTTCCAAATGTCCTCATAAGGATAAGATTGACAAGGGGAAGGAACCTGTTAGATGGAACAAGAAACA
>APFE030727710.1:0-11367 GCA_000404065.3 Pinus taeda | reverse complement strand
CTTCACTTTGAAACCTGCATACACTAACAATCAAACGATTACATAACACCCGAATAATCCATAAAACAAAGCATATTCAACATATAGACCAAGGAGTATATAAAACAATTCATTAACAACAAATCATTGAGAAGAATGGACTTATTTGTATTAAGGAAACAAAAAAGAAACCATTACAACTTGAGCCTTGGTGTTGTGCATGTTCCTCCCAGGGTCTAGCAAGAGTTTTCCTCTACTTTGACAAGCTCACCCACTTCCAAATGAACAAGAAAGGATGGTAATCTCTCCTCACAAGTTTACAATGGAAGTCCTAATTCTAGCAACATCTACCCTTTGGCATGTTTAGCTTTCAACCTCCCCTCCCTTGGCCCAATGCCTGTATTTATAGTGTTCTAGAGGAAGTTATTCAGTTCCAACATCAATGGGATACTCCCTCTTTTGGATGGGGTAGCTCCTCTCTTGATGGGATAAGTTCCTCTATCATAGGGATGCATGAACCATCTGGAGGCGCTCAATACACGTCAAACACTCTTCTAGAAGGCTCTAGAAGTGACCACAAGTAACTTTTTAAAGATGAAACTCGCGCCTTTTGACCTTTCCAGGGTACGCACCCATCCTTTGGCTTACAGAGCGTACAAGTACGTAGGTACAGTGTGTTTGGGATGCGTACACGCAGGCAAGGTAGAGAGAACCTGCGTACCCAGAGATAAACATGTTTTAAGTGACTTTCTCTCTTTTTGAAGTTTGACATGAAGAGCAGAGGTATGAGGCTTGACAAGGAGGATAATATGACTATTGATGGAGTCATATTAACTGCAGATAGTCATGGTGACAAATTTCAGTGTAACACCTACCTTGTTATAATATCATAATCACCGATAGCCTTTAAACATTCAAAACTTAG
The DNA here is from genome assembly GCA_000404065.3 of Pinus taeda. Lineage (NCBI taxonomy): Eukaryota > Viridiplantae > Streptophyta > Pinopsida > Pinales > Pinaceae > Pinus > Pinus taeda. The sequence goes on along the minus strand of APFE030727710.1, from coordinate 10,463 downwards.
GTTAAAGGCTTTTTTATCCCAAGGATCATCACCTCATACTCTACAGTGTTGTTAGTGCACTGAAATTCTAACATACAAGAAATTAAAAAGTTGTTTTTTTGGGGGTCCATAAGGATACAGTTGGAACTAACTTTGTCATGAGTTTTAGACCCATCATAATATAAATTCAAAATTTTCTTCTTAGTTACATCAATGTTAAGAGTATTCATATCTATAATATAGGGTTCATTAGCATCAACTAGAAGGCAAAGAAGGAGTTTCAGTTGCATGTTAGGTGGAATAGGAGATGGTGAAGCTTCATAGCACCCAATACTTGCTTCAAAAAAGCACATTCCTAGCTCTTCCTGATGTAAACTAATTAGATCATTTGAGGCTTCCATATCAATACTGTATGCTTCATGTATGGCTCGCTATCGACTCTGATCTGGTTGTTCTTATCTTTATAAGGAAACCATAAATGGGACCAATCAAGTGCAAAATATCCTAGGAGTTTACTCGACCAATCTCTACTAAGAAACAACCCATACGCCTCTAGGATGTCAATCAACACAATGTCAATGCATTAATGCACCCTAGAATCAAAAGATAACTTGATTATCACATTGTTCAATTCTCTGCATGTGGGAATTTGTGATCTATCCAACTAAATTATTTTAGCATCCGTCTTCTCAGGCCGTATGTTCAATTTTTTACATACTGATAAAGGAATGACATTAGTTGATGCATAGGAATCAAAAAGAAAACTGTGCATATTTTAGTTAAATATCTCAAACATTAGGAGAAACAGGGAGGTTGAGCCTCTAGAATTCACATTAGTGGCTAATTTGGAAATCACCCTTGAGTGACCTCAGTTAATTAATTATTGAATGAAGGTATTACAGACTCATGTGCTGGTGTGTGTCTATGTTATTTTAGGCAATGGATCGATCAGATTGTGAAATACATAGACACTGGAAATATAGAAAACATCATAGAAACATAGTAAGAAAATACAAGAACACAACAATTAATAAGGAGTTCACCCTATCCTCCAGGGCTACGTCTCCAGTCCAGCTTCAGTGGTGGCCTTCTTTAATTGTGTCTTTAAAGCAGATATGTACAATGAGGAGCTCAAATTGAGTCTCGTGAATCAAACAATGTTTGGTAGGGTGGTTCTTGGACCCCCCAAGCCACTAGAGTACACAGACTCTTTTCCTTACCAGAACTTGACCTCTTTGGTCTTTAATGCGAGTATCCCAATGTGGTGCTCAATTCCTAACAGATCCTCTTTCAGATTGCTTGATGCTGCCTTATGCTGCAGGTCAGCTTGGCTTTCTGTCTTTCTGCTTCTTGCTTCACTGTCTTTCCTTTTCTCTGTCTTCGTCTTCTTCTCTCTGGTTCTTCCTCTCAGTGTCCCCTCTAGTCCTTTTTGTTCTCTATTAATGGCTTTAAAGCCAGTTGATCTCATGACTGTTTGATTCCCCTTCCACCTTTGTCAGATCGTCTGCTGCTGTTCACTTGGAATTCCCTATCTCTGCGTCATGGTCATCGGCTCACAGGGAGTGGCCACTTGTCCTCTCGCGAACTGCGCCAGCTCTTCCTCGTCGGTTCGGTTCTTCAATTATGTTAGGAAATGACTCATCCACCACCTCAGTGGTCAAACCGGACCTCGAATCCTTATAGATCACGGTTTAATCCCCTGTCAATTCTGGTTCTTTCATCAGGTGGATTCTTAGCCGTTATATCTAGAATCCCTAGATCCGACGACATTCACACATTTCGTGCGGTTGACTTGCTCGAACGTTAGCGTGCGATGAGTGGCATTTTTCTCTCTCCTCCGCCTACCACATGTCGGGCGTTGAATGGAATCGCTCGTTTTTCTCCAAATATGCTGACCACTAAAGGGTGCCCCTGATATACTGGCGTTTTTGGAGCGCGGGTCCTGCCTTTAGCCTTTAGCGCTTTCCCTACAATTTTCCTAGCTTCCACGCGACCGAGTGCTCTAGGCCTTTCCTTCTTAAGGGGTTTTTCCCAGTGATCCGCACTAATCACGCATCAGAAATGACCTCCTTATCTCAATCCAGGCTTCCCAGGTGCCAGTTTTGCCTCCTGCCCAGTCTCCATGGGCCTCGATTAGCGTGTTTTGACATAGGTCCTCGTCATTCCTCACTGGTTGCCAATTGCCATGGTTCAGAGGTCTTCCTGATCGCTCTGTGCTCTTGAATTATAAGTTTTGTCCTGATTTGATACATTCAAGGTACTGTGATAATCTTCATGGATCTAATTCGGATCATGGCCTTCCCACTGAAAAATCTTTTGGACCACCAAAAGTTGGTTTTCAATCATCGATTAAGTGAGGGTACTATTGTCTCACTTGTCCAATCTCAATCCACTTTTCACTACTTGGCTTTGAACCTTTGAGCCCTACTCTGAGGTACTTAACATCTCCTTTGTGCATCGTCATCACCTTCCTGTCCAGAATTGTGTCTTCCTACAATTCATTAAGATATTCAGGTAGCAAGCCATCAATAGAAGGCAATTGACTCTGCTCTTCGGGATCCTCAATTAGTGAGGGTTCAAATAATATCAAGTAATCTGCATTTATTACTAAGTAGATGTGCATTTAAGCTGGTAGATCAAGGTGAAATTAATTCTTACCAAATTTCTCAAGTATTTTGAAAGGTCCATACCTGATAGGCTTTAGCTTTTTACCTTCACCTTGCATCATGTCCTTGCTAATATACAGCCAGACTTAGTCACCAACTTGGAAACTATGCTCCATTTGATGCTTGTCATGCCTTGCCTTGTATTTGGCTTGGATCTTTTCCAGTTGTTCCTGTACTGCCTAGTGGATCTCTTGGATTTTCTTAATGAACCTAGTTGCCCTGTCCACATCATTGTGTCCATCAATTGTGGTATCTTTACCAAAGACAAAATCCAAAGGAGACCTTGGTGTGAAACCAAAACAGGTCTCAAAAGGAGATATTTGTGTAGAAGAATGTTTTGCTCTGTTGTAGGCATGCTACACATAACACAAATGTTCATCCCAAAGCTTAGGATGTTTACTGCAATATCCTCTGAGTAACTGGATCATTGTCTTGTTAACTACTTCTATCTGGCTATCAATTTGTGGATGAAAAGTTGTGCTTTTCGTCAGTTTGGTGTCCATCAATTCCCACAGACTTGACCAAAACTTCCCCACAAATTGGGTGTCTCGATCAGATACAATGGAAGTGGGTAATCCAAAATGAACCCACACATGTTCAAAGAACAATTTTGCAGTTTGTTCAGTTGTAATCTGTATTACAAGGTATCAAAATACACATTTTGCTGAACCTATCCACAACAACATATAGATAATCATGACCTTTCCTAGATTTAGGCAGTCCTCCAACAAAATCCATGGAAACACTTTCCCAAGGGTGAGAAGGAACTGGTAATGGAGTGTACAAGCCTAGTTTTCTATTGCTGGGCTTACTTTTAGCACACATAGTACACCCTCTTACATATCTAGAAACTGTCTCATTCATTTTTGACCAATAACAAAATCTTTGCTACTGTGTAACTGTTTTACTTACCCCAAAGTGACATGATATCAGAGAAGTGTGCTTCTCTAATTATCTTTACTCTCTCAGTTTGTGGAATGTGTAAATTCCCACAATGGTATAAGAGTCGGTCCTTTACATGATAATCCAATTATTCTACTTGTTTGCCTTGACTTAAAGTTTCATATACATCTTTAAAGTCTATATCTTGAGCATATTGTTCCATGTAGCTTTCATGTAGCACAGAATTATGCTTAAGTATAGTAGATGCATTTATAATGGGTCTGGATAACATGTCTGCAACTTTATTGTGTATGCCCTTTTTATATCTGATAACTAAATGAAACTGTTGTAGAAAACCCATCGATATATAGTGTCTTGATTGCTGCAAATTAGTTTGGGAGTGTAGATATTGAAGTGGTTGATGATCAATATGTATTACTGTCTCTTTGCCGATTAAATAATGTTTCCACTTTTTCACACTCTGAACTAATGCATACAATTCTTTATCATATGTAGGATAGTTAACTACTGCATGATTAAAAGTCTGAGAATGATAACATATGGGTTTACCGTGCTGTGTCAACACTGCTCCCATGGCATAGTCACTGGCAACTGTTTGGATTTCAAATGGTCTTTGTAGATCAGGTAGTGCTAGTACAGGTATTGTGCTAATCTTTTCTTTCAAAGTGTCGAAGGCTTTCTGATGTTTGCCTACCCACTGAAACACCTTGTTCAATCCTGTTAAAGCATGTAAGGGAGCTGCAATTGAGGAAAAGTTAGAAATGAACTTCCTCCAATATTGTGCTTCCCCTAAGATGCTTCTCACTTTTGTAACAGACTTGGGTTTAGGCCAGTTTACAATGACCGCCACCTTAGAGGGATCTATCTTCAATTCACCACCCCCTACTATATGACCAAAATAATTTAGAGATGTTTTGCTAAATTCACATTTTGAGAGTTTAACATGAAGTTTTTCTCTTTTCAAAACATCTAGTGTCTGCTTAACACGCTTTAAGTGTTCTTCCCATGTTTTACTAAAAATAAGAATGTCATCCACATACACAATAACAAAATCATCAATAAAATGTCTAAGTACATCCCCTAAGCCACTATAGTACACAGATTCTTTTCCTTACCAGAACTTGACCTCTCTGGTCTTTAGTGGGAGGAGCCTAATGTGGTGCTCAGTTCCCAACAGATCCTCTCAGGGATTGCTCAATGCTGCCTTATGCTGTAGGTCAGCTTGGCTCTCTATCTTTCTACTTCTTGCTTCACTGTCTTTCCTTTTCTTTGTCTTCATCTTCTTCTCTCTGGTTCTTCCTCTCCGTGTCCCCTTTGGTCCTTTATGTTCTCCGTTCATGGCTTTAAAGCTAGTTGATCTCATGACTGTTCGATTCCCCTTCCGCCTCCGTCAGATCATCTGCTTCTATTCACTTGGAATTCCCTATATCTATGTCATGGTCATTGGCTCACAGGAAGTGGCCACTTGTCCTCTCGCGAACTGCGCCAGATCTTCCTCGTCGGTTCGGTTCTTCAGTTATGTCAGGAAATGACTCATCTGCCACCTCAACGGTCAAATCGGACCTTGAATCCTTATAAATCGCGGCTTAATCCCCTGTCAGATCCGGTTCTTTCATTGGGTGCATTCTCAGGCGTTAGATCTGGAATCCCTAGATCTGATGACATTCGCACATTTCGCGCAGTTGACTTGCTCGACTGTTAGCATGCGGTGAGTGGAAGTTTTCTCTCTCCTCTGCCTGCCACCCATCGGTCACTGAATAGAATCGCTCGTTTTTCTCCAAATCTTCTTACCGCCAAAGGGTGCCCCCGATATACCATTGGTTTTGGAGTGCGGGTCTCGCCTTTAGCCTCTAACGCTTTCCCTATGGTTTTCCCTGCTTCCACATGACTGAGCACTTGGGGTCTTTCCTTCTCAATGGGTTTTGCCCAGCACACTAATCGTGCATCAGAAATAGCCTCCTTTTCCTGATCCAGGCTTCCCAGGTGCTAGTTTCGTCTCCTGCACAGTCTCCATGGGCCTTGGTCAGTGCGCTTTGATCGAGTTCCTCGTCGTTCCTTGCTGGTTGCCAACTGCCATGGTTTAGAGGTCTCCCTGATCGCTCTGTTCTCTTGAATTCAAATTTTTGTCCTGATTTGATACAGTCATGGTACTGTGATAATCTTCATGGATCCAATTTAGATCAGCGACATTAACAATGGACTGGAGGTTAATCGAGGTTTGGGACTGCCTTGGTGAGCTAACTTTTGAGGAGGAAGTGGACCTATTAGTGTAAGGCGGAGTAGTGAATGTTTTAAAAATTAACTCATGTTGGATGGCTATATTTCCAATCTCATACAATGAACTATTGGCCCACAACTTCTTCATATCTTCAATGATTTTGTACCCGAGGTCTGAATTAACACTGTCTTCTATAGATTCTTGTGGGATGGAAGGGGTCTGTGCAGACTTGGCTGAGGTTTCGGTAATCGAGGAGGTGCCCTTACTACCAATCAAGTTATCTTTGGGAGTTTGGCTTGATTATTTCCTAGGGGTGTATGCTGAGGATTGATTTGAGTTATTTGGTGGAAGAATTCTCCTTAACAATTCCTTCTTCTTCTCTTCTAGTGTAGGATATGGTATTGGATCCTTACTCCTAAGGTTATAGGTCTTTAGTAGCTTAGGGGGAGGGGTATCTTCTATGTCAACTTCTTGGATAGATTGGACTTCTCCTCCGCGAATGACCTCTAAATATAGAACAACGGAACCAACATTTTCATCTAGGGGAGGTGCTTCTTCCTGGGGGTCATTGGATGCTTTCGCGTAAGCTCCAATGGTCTGCGCATCAAGCATAATGGTAAATACAACAATCATATTGTGTATCCAATGCAAACACATTTTTTTTGAATGAGTAGCTTGGTGAAAGGTGCAGTAATTTTCCATATCTATAACTTCTACATTGAAGTTTGCATTAGCACTTTGCGCTGATTTTGGGGGGGATTTGGTGTTCTTCTTAAAGAAAGGTTTGACTAGTTTACTACTTGATGAGATCTCACTTTTCTTCCTCTTCAGTTCAGAGGTTTCACTGCTTAACTACTTCAAGGATTTGGTTAACCCCTCAAAATCGAAAGAATAACAATGTAAACTTTGAAACGGGAACTGATATTGTTACCCGTTTCGTAGAGATAGCAAAAAAATGACCTGATTTTCAAAAGTGGTGATGCAGAATACACTTGTTTTTTTTAGAACATGGTTTTTGGAACTTTAATTTTTTTTCATGTTCAAGGATGAAATCAAGTTTTAGAATGGTAGTGATTTTCATGCTGATTTTAAAAAGTGAGTATTCTGCATCACACCCTTTTTTTAAAAGACCTATTTTTTGACTTTTAATTTTCTAGTGTGTGAAATGTGAAAAAATATTTTCTAAATTTGATAGTTTTTGAAGTCGTCATTTTATTCATATTTTCTTGTTCTCTATCTTATTTTTTTTCTTTTTAGGGGGGTTTTTATTGTTTTGCGTTTTTAAATTAGAAAGTCGATAGTTTGAATTTTAGATAATCTACATATTTATACATTCTTAATTAATTTTTCAATCCACATGAAATAATTGTTTCTAAAAAACAACATTTTTTAACAATGGACATAAAAATAACCATTTTTAACATAAATATAACAAAAAAACTAAACGTTTTGATAATTTTTTGCTGAATTAACATGTCCAATCCAATTTTTATACAAAAATATTAACTAGAATGGTCAAATACTAGTTTTTTTTATGGAATTTTCATGTCAAAAACAATATTACTACTTTTTTTTAAAAAAATAATAATTAACTTAAAAATCAATGCGAAAATCACAAATTACAAATATTGAACACATAACAACTTTAATTCATTGATTATTCTTTTCATGAAATGTTAGTGTCAAAACATTGCAAAGCTTGATTTCCAGGTATAACTGAAATTTAATCAACAATGTCACGTAATCCAAACTCTTCGTCCTCTAGAGTTTCATCATTGTCATCTTCCACAATATTTTCTAAAAGATATATATAGACACACAGAAAATGTATTTTTTCATTGTTTAAATTACATTTTTTAATGTATAACTTGATTTTAATTTTTTGAAAATTTCATGTCTCTATAATTTAATTGGGTACTTAAGTTGTGTACAATACAATTCTTCAATTGCTATATATATTGTATACATAGTTTTTTAATCATATATAATATATACATAGTTGAAATTTAAATATTTAGTTAATACATACATTGGAATATTTTATTTATCGACTACATTGCTGAGCACATGGTTGACTATGGATGAAATTAGACATCTCCTAAGGGTTGTAAAATTAGCCACATCTCCCTTATACTGGGCTGTAAAATAAACTTATCAACTCAATGAACAATATAAACATTATATAAAGTAATCGAAAAAAAATATTTTTTATAATTAAAACATTTTAACCAGTATCACTATTTTATGGTCAAATAAATTTCATTTTATACATTCAAAATTACAACATAAAAATTACAACTGCTTTCTCTTATATATATATATAGATTGTAATCCCAAATATTTTATTGGCATTTTGCAATCTAAAAGAAGTTTTCATGTTAAGAAATTGCATCCTTCCGGGCTCTTGCTAGATGTCTAATTAAGATGCGTTTATACTGATATAAAATAGAAAAAAACTCAACTCAGGAAAAAGTTCGTATTTCTTAGCTCTTGCAAAATCTCTGATTAAAATGGATTAATAGTGATATATAATTAAACAAAACGTCATGAAAAGTTATAAAAAATACTTTGATGATGATCCTGGAAACGGATCATATCACTTTTACCAACTGGTTTTTAATAAAAAAATTGTTATCATCCATTAGAAAAAATTAATACTGCCAAACAATATAAGAGTTGATTATTCAACAACAAAAGCTAACATTTTACATGTGGAATAAATAAAAAATATTATGCACAGCTATTTCAAAATGGTATTACAATAATGCAATGTGGTGAAATAAATTTAAGAACTATTTCAAAAGTATTTGTTTGATAAAATACATTAGAATCATCAAAATATAGGCGCGGTTTTGTTGATACGTGTTTGTTTGGGTGTCAACTACATGAAAGGGGAGATCTCAATGGCGACAAGCTTTTCAGAAAGCTCTCCATTAATTAAGGTGCAAGTTACTTAAATCTAAATCTGGAGACTTAGATTCCATTAACATCCCAATCGAATAGAGACAGCTTTCCAAAACCGAGCAGAGGGGGCAGTTTTGGATAATCATTTATGGTAAATGCATTCATTGACAACAAACATGTTGCAGAATGTGCGCATGCCTGTATGCGCAATCTATGAAATGCCCCTCCAACATAGTCAAATTGTTACTAAAACCATTCGGTGAGTCTGTTCCATCCCTTTTTTAATTCAAATTAAGAGGACATTTTACCAATCAACACATCAAAGAACGTGTCGGGTGATGATGCTGGGTGACGACTTAGAGCAACAAATCCATGCGTCCGCTGTCACAGTGTGAGTGAAATTGCAGGTGAGTGGAAAACGAAACATTTCTAACATATCTACTTTACTTGTGGCTTATAATGCTTTGGAGAATTATATAATGCTGAGGCTTAGGCTATTAAGATATATTGAGATTGTGAGTGAGAGAAGCGATATTGAGATAATGGAGGCAGCTTTCTGGATTTCTGGTTTGGCAGCTTGCGCTGTAGTTGTTGTTACAATAGTGGTGGAAGTTATCAGATTTGTATGGCGGCAGCGCCACCCCCGGGACCCGCCGCCGGTCGGGCGGGGCGGCCCGGGGGTGGCCCTCTTTTGATGTTGATTTGGCTGTGATGTACGAACTTATTATAAGCATTTCAGTACCATATAGAAAAGAAAACAGCGAGGACTTGGCATATGTTTTTGATATTTACAGAAGTTAATGTGCGAGAGACAGACTGACGGAGGGACTCAACTATTAAATCTCATGGAAATAGTAGATCTGCTCAGAAGTTTTGCTTGTTCTGCTTCTTCTGTTCGCCTTTTTGACATGCTGGACATAACAATCTTAAAATAAGCAGCAGTGGGATCCCAGAACCAGATTGAAATCCCGATGCTTGGTATTGTGAATCTTTGCTATGTACATGGCTCTATGTTAATGCAGTCTCTAGAATATAATTTATCTTTGTTTTGTTATATTCATCATTAGTCTTGGAGACGTGAAAATCAGAGTCGTTTCTCAATTATGAGAAGCATAATGTAAACGTAATAACATAACTTAAAGAATCGATCACAGTCGAAACTCTTGATTTCTTGATCTTTCATAAGAAGAAAAAGAAATGGCACAGAAAATAGCTATCATATTTATTATTTTCCAACATTTTACTTCACAATAGGCAAAGGCATGTGAAAATGATTCTGAAACAGCTACACGCCATAACTACCATGAATTTGACCATCTCATTAATTCATTCCATAAGTTAAATTTCATGGGAAAAAATCCACACCAACCAACACTGGCAATTGAAAGCTTTACAAAATTGCAGATTTCCGACCGACCGACACTGGTAATGGAAAGATTACAAAATTGCAGATTTACCTGGAAAATGGACAATAAGGATTCAAGAGAGAGGCCAGACGTCCCACAGAAATCTTTTGCCTTCCATATATAATTACAGATAGATGCTGGGTGTGTGGGTGGACGGACGGATGGATGAACCCTTTGCTCTTGAACCGTGCAATTATTAATACACCATCTCACCTCTCACACACTCAAGTTGCTCTCGTATGCCATACTTACAATAATTACTATCATATTCAGTTACGTTTGCCTTTCATATTTTTTATTTTTTCATTTTCATATTTATAATATTAATGGTCATATTTGGTCTTTATTGTTTTAATTTTCGTTTATATTGGTTTTAGTTCAGATCTA